>BMAW01013324.1:44769-61096 GCA_019974015.1 Nephila pilipes
CTCATCGCCCTGCTTCTGCCGCCCGAGTTCTACTGCTCCCCGGAGGGCGCCCTCGGGGACATTGAGGATTTCATATACAGGTGCACGGTGAACTGCAAATGCGCAGACAAATGAAATCCGTTTCCGATTCATGTTGATAGGGATCAAGCTCTTTATTTTTTTTCGCAGCGCCTCGGAAGTGGAACTGTGATGGCATGTACCTGTGGTGACGAGCATTCATGATAAGGCTTAGGTTGTCACCAAATGGGTTGAAGTCCTGTATCGGATGCCCCTTGGCGATTGTGGCGAAAACTTGGCGACTCAGAAGAAAAGTTGCCAAAGTAAAGCTACGTAAGCAGAGATGTCACGAAGACGTTGCAAATGAAAAGCTAACCAAAACTTAGGGTTACCATAACCTAAATCGCCACATTCAAATCGCTATCGTACCCAAAAGTCGCCGATCGCCAAGGGGTACCCGATACCTCACTTGAACCACTAAATGTAATGGAATTTTTGACAAATGAATACATAAATATGTTTCTGAAAAGGTAATGTCGTTTTCTATTCCCTTAAGTCTTTCGGAATCGATATTGATTAGAGTCTTTCTCTTGTTTGAATTGGCCAAAGCCTGAAATTTGGTTTGGATCAGACTTTCATTGTTATTCCGAGTCAGTTATCTAACCTGTTCCTATGATGATATAGTACACCATTTGCCTCGCAATTAATGCTTGAATGAGTTGGCTCATTGTACTATTTAACAGTGTGAGTCTTTCAATCTGTTGAAGTTCCTTTTGAAATTTTCTAGTGTTAGTATCAAGTTAGATGAGTTTTTATATGCAGGTGTTTTTCTTTTTTTAAGATGAACATGTTGATAAAAGAAAACGCATATTTTTAAATGGTTACCCTAAGGACCATGTGTTTGGGCATAAAACTCGTAAAAACAATAACAGGAGTAATCGGGAAGAAATCAAAATACACAATATGTACAACTCGTGTCAGCTCATATAGTCCATTATTTTTGTTCATAGTTCAAAATATTACGTTGAGAAATTAATATTCTCCATTGATTTTGTTTCTTGAAGAGAATCCTGGTGTTTGAAAAAAATCTTAAAGCACACGTGACTATTTATGATTAATTTAATCTGAAGATTTTTAGCAGAAAATCTCGCTCATTTGTATGACTTATTTCGAGATCATGCAGATACACAAGAATTCAAATTCAACTGATAACTCCATTTGTGGGTGTTTTTGATCTCAATAAATTTTGATCTCTATTGTAAGCTCTGTCTCTTCTGTTTCTTGAAGTACCACTGTATAATTTTTTGGTGATAATTTAATTTAACTTTGTTTTGTTTATTAATGTTTATTTTCTTATTGTTTATATTCGTCTTAAACGTGAAAGTCTTTACTTTCGACTTGTTATATTTCTCGCTGCTTTAAAAACACTGTGAAATAGGGTGTTTATTTTTTTTTTTCTTTTGCCATCACAGTTCCACATCAACAACATTGTATAATATGTAAAATATAACTAATATAGAAAGCCAAAGTAGAAAATTGCATAGATGCTACCTCTTAGTCTTTCCCTTATAGTCCCAAGCAGTATTCGTATATGTTGTTTAATATTTTTATACGTAAATGTACAGATTAGTTGTAAGTATTAATATTCTCATTAATGAGCCTTAGAAAAAAGAGTATAATTCTATTCCTTAGCGACAAAGTCTTTCTTGCTGTACTCGACATTGTCCTAGTCACCTTAACCCACATCGGTCTTTGATTGAAGTTGTTTACTAATATAGTTTCCTTTTAATACTTTCATTATGCCAGTAGTCTTATATCCGTTTGACTTTATTAATGCAACTCTCCGTAGAGCTTTATCAGAACAATAACAAGCGAAAAATTAAGAAAGCATGAGACTTTCAAAACGCTCAAATGTCAAAATTGCGTTGAATGCTCATAAATTTTTGTTCAAATTATTTTTAATTTGGACTTATAATATACACGATCTTTTTGGAAAGGTAGCTCTAAATAAAAAAACCTTTTGAGTTATTAAAACTTGTAACACTTTTTTTTTCTTTTGCTTTTCTTTTTTGTTTTTGTTTTTTGCAATTTAATTGTTCCTCGTGATTAAAACTGATTTTTTTTTTCAAATGTCTACTCATATTCAAATACCAAATAAAAGTTTACTCCATGGGATTTTCACTGAACAATTAATCGAAAATTTTTGAGCTTTGAAATGTAATGTTTTTCCCCTAAAAAAACCACTAAATAATTTTCAGCTCACAAATTATTAATAAATTGTCAAATAATTAAAAAAAAATTATTTTAAATATTTGATTTTTTTCAGTAAAAATACAATTTCATACATATTGGCTTTCAATAAAAGTTTGAGCACAAGGAGCATTTTGAATACAATAATAATTATAAATCATTTAAAGAAAAAGGAATTAAATAAAAACCAAGAGCCATTGAAAAACACTCAATTCCTTAAGTCTACCGGCCATATTGATTCCATGAGCGTAACATTCATCCTATGGAATTCCTATTTTCCTCCTCAAATCTAAGCTGTTTTATCTATCTGAATGCAAAAAAACTGCATCCGAAGAAGAAAAACACAATGATGGTTTCTGCGAAATTACATTTTTCTCCCCGATGTTTGAAAATATTTTAGAGTATTTTTCAAACGAATAATTAAAGTAGAGGTAAAAGTATTTTTAAAAATCAGAGGGGGAAATGTAATTCATATAAACCATCGCGTTTCGCTCTTTCAGATGCACTTTTTTGCTTTCAAATAGATGAAATAGTAAGGATTTGAGAATTTTAATAGAAATTCCATAAAATTAACATTGCGCTCACGAAATCAAAATGGCCAGTAGACGCGAGCTTTAACATAAAAACATATCTGAAAATAAATAATCCGATTCACATCATTTTTGTTGCTAATAATAGTTTATTGCTTACAAGTTTTCTTTCTCTAATTTTGCTTTTATGTGTGTGTCCCGAGGTCCCTTAACACATGTTTAACCGTCCACATCGATTGAACATTCGCTACACATGGTTTCATCGTGCTCACCAAAATTCTATGCATGAATTGCTTGCTTTATCCAAAATTTTCTTTCTCTAATTCTCTATGCTTCATTAGGCTTTAAAAAATGCAAAAATTAAATTCGACGGAATGTAATATACGTCGGAGATTCGTAAATTTTTATACTCTTTTCTGTTTCTTTCTTTTATTACTGTAATAACAGAGCGGAATGTTTCTCTTATTGACTGTAATATTTCCTGGAAAAAAATTAAATTATTTTTTAAGAATGTGTGGCTTTAATTTATTGCTTTACATGAAAAATGATAACAAAAGCAGTGTTGTCATGTTAATGTACACTGCTGGATATACTAATGTTCCCTCTTTTGCCAGTTTTTTTTTTAATTCCTCATTATTATTTTTTTTTTGTATCATTACTGGTTTTTACTATATTTTTTTATTGAAGAATCCATTCATAGTTTTGGTGAGCCCCGTGAGAACGTGTGATTTATTTTGGCAACATTATAATGACAACACTGTTGGAAATATTTTCGATACACTTCTTTAAAACTAATTTATTTTAATCACAATTACTACAAGATGCATTTTTATATCCATTGAATTCTTATCATCGTTTAATAAAATACAATAAGTAATTATTTATTAAATGTGTGGGTCTTGAGATTTGTTAAATTATTAAAGATAAAAATAAAGAAACATTATTTTAAAATAATTTGTGTTGTGATTCATAGAGATAAAAAAAAAAATTATTCTGCCGTCATTAACAGCATCGGAAGAGACATTGATTGAAAAAATAGTTTTGATAATTCTATTGTTTTATTGTTTTCCTTTCATATGAAATCAATTATTGTTAAACACAAATGAAATATTTGAAACAAAACAAAAAATCAAAAATATTGTAAACTTTTGAGGTTTTTCAGTTTGTGTGTTATTGATTTGTTGCTGGATAGAACAATTTATACTGTATTCATTCTTTTGTTATTTCACTGCTAAAAATTAGGCGATATCGCAGTTTTGTATGTGTATGCAAAAAAAAATTTATAGGTTCAAATATGAGTACAGATAACAAAAAAAAAAAAAAAAAACAATACTAAAATTAATTCAAACTAACAATAAATAAATTTTAATGCAGTTTTATGGGAAATGAAACTAATCAAATTTACTTACGCATTTTTTTAAGAAACAAACTTACAATAACATAAAATTGAAAACTAAAAATTATTTAAAACTTAAAAATAGACAAAATGTGTTACACACCTGAATAGTGTGATTTTTCATAGTGAGGAATCGAAGAATCGTTCTATATTCCAATACCTGAACAGTTTCTTGTAGTTAATATCCCATTTGTGTGATGTCGGAGTTTGTAAAGGAGTTGCCAGCTCTAGTGACATCCTCGTCACTTTTCCAGGATTCAAAATTACGAGGTCCGAACCAATAACCTTCGTTTTGATTCTATGTGAGACGTTGATAAACAATCAAAAATCAAAATATTTTAATTAATCTGTTGAAATGGGAATTTTTACTGTTATGTAAACTTTAGACTTTTTCAGTAAGATTTGTATCTAGGAAATACTGTGTGGTAAATGGAGTTGTAAAATTCTCTTTTGAAACTGGAAGTTGCCAAATAAAATTGAAGACAATGGATTTGTAATTATCATACATTATACATAAATTAATTTTTTGTTGTTGTATTCAGTTGTGACAAATTATTTGAGGATATATTGAGGAATTTATTGATTCATTTCTGAGGATTTAAAAAAAAATTGGGCTATATTTATATTAATATCATAACCACCTTATTTCTAAAGTCTTTAACATTGCTTTACTTTATGCAAATATATTATTTTCTCGTACAAATAAAGACATTATTTGCGTTATTCAAAATAAACAAAAGAGAACAAAATATATATAGTTAAAGTTTTTGACTGTTCACCTCGAAAAAAAAATTTTTTTCATTAGTTTCTAATACAGTGGGGTTGAACAAGTATTTATTATCTAATGTCCGTTGAGTACAATCCAGTTTTTCTTTGTCATTGGTGATTAAAATCAAACCTTTGTTGTGGATGCTAAAATTTTATTGCCTTTCTTTTCGACGTACATGCCTAATCCATTCCACTTTAGGTCACTCAGGATTGTGAGTTTTATCTTCCATTTAACCTTTTTTGTGTTAAAAGAATCTAGGTCTCTTCGGAGGGAAAATCTTATTTATACACAATCAATATCACCCACGGAAAAAATACCTTCAAAATATTTTATAAAATTTTGTCTTAAACAAAGGACTTATACCTTTTCATATCATTTTGCATTTGTTAATGAATGTATGCAATAGAAAAAAATTAGAAAACATAACTAAGTCGTTAGAAAGTAAAAATGTTTTAACGTAACTTATCACATTAATAATTTACATTATTACTTTGTGGCAGAACCACAGCTTCAGTGTGCTTTAAAATTATTGTTAGTTATTAATATTTATATATATATATAATTTATTGAAAAACTCGTTTGAAATATGTACCAATTTAATGAACATATTTGCATTACAATATATTTTGTAACATATCCTTACTGATTTCCAACGTCACATTTTTATCAACAATTGCTTATGTCGAAAGGATGCTTTAATTTGGCTGAAAACACATTCAGGATTCATCGTTTATGGACTCATCAAGGGTTTTCAGGTCAAAATATTTCGCTTCCCATTCATTACCGAGCTCCACAGAAAACTTTTAGGTTATGAAAAATAGCTACATATTATAACTCAATTGTTGCATTGATAGCAGGTTGATAAATGACAGATGTAATATTGAATAAAATTTTACATCTTTCTCATTTTCGTTTTCATAAATAAAGGCAAGATATTGTTCATAAAAATTTACACTTTTCCAAAACATGATAAAGGACAAAAATCTAGATATTTTTTAAAGTAGCAATTAATTTTCAGTACGAAAAAAACCAAGGTTACTAAAAATTTAAAACATGTTTTTGTGGAGTGTATTAACTGAATATTTTGAAGAATCTGGATGTGTTAGAACCTTTACATAATTCATGTGCTTTATTTATGCGGTTACCGGATAAGCATAATGAATAATAACTTACGTCAATAACTATATTGAACCTTAAACTTTAATGTTATTAAAAGCCTTCGAGCCTTCTGAACTGATTTTTTTTTTGCTTACCAAAATCTTCTGAGCAATTTTCATTGTTTGTTTATTTGTTTGTCAATATACACATACTTATCAACAATGACTTGAAATAATAATTATAAAAGTGATTTTTCAATAATATAATAAATACGTCTACATAAAAACTTTACTTCTGAATGGAATTTGATGTTCTTTAAAGTTGTAAATTCCATTTACATTATCTTCCAATCAATGTCTTTCCCTTGCAATTGAGTACTGAAATTATCAATTTAACGTAATTTGTAATTTAAAATCCCGTCTTTTCATAAGGTGACAAGTTAATTTATCAGATTAATATCATACAAGAATTAACAATGGGAAAATATAGTATTTTTTTGGAAATTCAAGAGAAAATTTTTTCTACTTTTTGTTTTTAAATGATAAATATTATTTTTACAAATTATCAAATAGCAGTAAATGAATTTCTGCTATTTCTTTTAAAAAAATTTTAAATAATGGATAGTTTTCAATGTTAATTTTTCTTGTTTTGAATATATATTGATTTTCAAGAATATGAAAATTATTTTATAAATTTCTGGTTCTAATATCTCTTCTTGTTTAATATTAATAATCTCTTCATATCAAGAATATAAAAATACAAATAAAATATTCTGAAATATTTTTTTTCTTTAAAATAATCTCTTTTTCAAAATATAGCATGTTTTCTTCACTAAGAGATATATAATAGATATTTAAACTAACAGAGTTCTTTTTTAAAATCAAAACAATGTTAATGTGTTTACCAAATACTAGATCAATTCAGATCTACAGAAATTTTTGAATTTAATAATAAAATCTGTTATGTTATGGATTTAAATGTGAAAGTGTTTTTTTTGCATTAATTCTTGATTTTATCAATGATAAAGTCTCTCTATTTTTTTAAAAAATCAGACTGTAGTAATATGAAAAAAAGTTATCTTGAATCTTAAAATAAGAAACTATACATATTTTTTACCTTCATTAGAATAAATTTCATATTGGTCAAAAAAAATTAATTTATAAATTTTAATTTATGAAAATTCTAATTTTTTATTTTTAATTATGTTTTGCACTAGCTGAATTTATTTTCATCAGATTTCAGCTGATAGAATATCGCAACTAATTTGAAGGTCTTAGATATTTGTATTGCCCTATAAATGCATTACGAACTAGTTAAGCTTTTATGAAAAAGGTTCAGTGACAGTAGAATTATATTGTGAAGTTTTATCTATATATAATTGCAAATTATTATCATCTCCATATTCATTAATTAAATTAGCCCATATTTAACATGAATACCAATTAAAATAACAGCTGTATATTGGAATCTAAATTCTCCAACAAATAAATATTAATATTGCTATTGACTTTTTCATAAATGAAAAAAAGTGCTTGTTTTTCGAAGAAATATGAATAGTGCAACTTCTTGAGTTTTCTTTTTTTAATTAATGAAGAAACTTAACTTTCTTCCAAGTATGCATCAAAAATAGTTTTAATTACTTGAAACTATAGAAAAAAAATCGCTCATTCCGATACTGAAAACGTCTCCTCTCTTTCTTGCCGGTAAGCTGCATTAAAACTTAGCATACATTTTCACACTTTCATGGTTGATTTCTGAAAAACTCGTATTAGAGAGCGTGTCTCGTTTAAAATGAATCTATATAATACGTAAATGAAATTTATAATTTTGGATATTCACCAAAACAAATCTTAGTAAATTTTAAAGTTTTTTGAAAAACATTTAAAATTCTTGATGGTTTATACAATAATATATATGTTCTTTTACGTATTTAGGTCTGGATGAAAAGTATCTGATGCCGATAGGAGACCAGTTTATAGATTTCGATAAATTCAAGAAGACAGGTATTCATTGCTTTCTGTGCTCTTTTATACATATTTATACATTGTGAAAAAAATATCGAACGAGATATATCGTTGTTTATGGATACATTTTTGAATTAGATTTGTAGAAAAGTTGCACAATTTTTAAATTGAAACTAGTTCTTATTTGAAATAAACATGAGAAATGATGGTACAGTCGCACCCCGCTAACTGGTGAGTTTGCTTACCTCGAGGTTTTGCTATGGCTCCCTTTTCTAAGATTCAGATAAATCTCTTTTCAGATAACGTCATGACTTCCTGTTAAAAGCAGATATTAATAACTTTGTTTTCTTTTTATTTTATGTATCGAGTAATAAACATGCCAGGGTGTTCCAATTTGCAGTAGCAAACTTATACTCTGGATGACAAAAATTATTAACATGTGAAAGAAATAATTCAAATGAGGATTGCGCGCCTAAAAACGAGCAAATGAATAAGTGCAGGGATAGAGTATTAATCTTTTACAGACCCCACAAGCTTCCTGACCGTAAAGTTACAGATGGTGACTTCTGTCACGAAAGAGAAACGATAAAAATCAGATTATGCAGAAGCGAACGCTAAATTCAATTTTAACTTGTTGCGCTTTCTCTGTACGATAAAAAGGTTATAATATTAAAAAGAAAAAGAAAGAAAAGAAAAGAATAATATTTAAAACTAGTGTTACGATTGTAAGACTTTTAAATTCTTTTCTCTTTGGTGCTTCGTTAGGCATCCCTGTTCCTCTGTCTGAGAGACCGAAGATCGTGCGGATGGACGACACCTCCCTCACTTTGGGATGGAAGCCGTCAGTACCCACGTGTCCGCGGGTGCCCGTCACTTACCAGCTCGAGATGGCCAAGCACCCCGATGGAGAATGGACTCCTTATAAAACGGGTGAGTACAGTTTTATCTCTGTAAGTTTTCAAATATCTCTAAATCATCTTAATCTGGTATAAAAGCTAAACAAAAATCTGAATTTTGTGTTAAAAAATTAAGTTTCCATATCTCTCTCATGCTTCTCCTTTTTAATTAGTTTTTTGAAATCTGAATTTTTTTTTTTTTCTGATTATTTTTCAATGATTTAAAAGACACAGCTGCAAATTCAAATCAGTAATTTCTATTGTTTTAGAGAGCATTGATTATTGAAATAAATAATAAATTTATGAATAAAATATTCACAAATAAAATAATTAACCTCTTGACGCTCTTGACCACATATATAGACATTTGGTTTTTTATTTATTATCATTAATAAAAAATAAGAATTTGATAATGAATTATTCATTATAGACTCTTTTAGCTAAAAAATACAAATCTTATAGTTGAGCTGATCTTGTAACGGTATTTATGGCGCACAGTTGGGAATATGAAGAAAAAAAAAATCATCAGAGTGAACGATATAGATCATTAACCTAAGAAAGGAATTGAAAAATCCTTCAAGATGTTACGACAAAAATTGTTTTAGACAAATTAGTTAAATTTGTAAGAAATGTGAAGAACCGTTACTTCCCAAATTTGGTAAATCATTTCTCATATAATTAACTAATAACGTTCAATGGCCTTTAAGTGGACTTTATGGTTTTTTCTGTAATTTTGTTCTCCTTTCCCCTTTTTTGGAATTCCTAACCATGTAAAATTGAAATGTACAAACCTTAATAAAATGAAAAATTGTCAGTTCTTTCTCACTCTAAAAAAAATCCTCCCTGAAGAAGTTAAGTTATTTCATCGATAACAAATTAAATATGGAATTTTTTCATGTATCTGAAACTTTTTTCTATGCCGAATTGTTAATTTTATTTCTTAATAACATTATTTTTTTCTCAGCTATTAATTTTCACCAATTAATTCCTAGATTACATTGGAATTTTTAAATCTGATGCAAATTATCTCTCTTTCATAAAACATTGCCTCATTTTATGCCAATTACCGCACGTCATCTATTTGAAGCTTGATAAAAATTGATAATCAATTAGTGTGCTCCACTGATACCAGATTTTGATTTTTTTTTGCAGAAACTTTCTTTAAAAAGTACGTAATTGTTTACAATAGACATTTCAAAAATATTTCCAGGTGCTACAGTCGACTGTTATACATCTCGGTGCTTCACTCATTAAATTTAATGTTATAATTTTACTAAACTCATTTTCATTTGAATTGCTTTCTGCCTTTCCATCGGTTCTGGCGCCTCATGTTGAGAAAGAAAAAAAAACTTGCCTATGGCTCCCTTAATTTCTCTGAACGTGCACTAAAAGCTCAAACTGTAACTACCCCCTCTCCCTTTTTCTGCAGGTCTAAAAGATACTTTATGCGACGTCCGCGACCTGAGGCCTGGCCAAGACTACAAGTTCCAGATCCGAGTGGAGAATAAACACGGAATCAGCGATCCCTCACCCTACGTGACTGCGCACAGGAGCAAAATCTACCAGCCACCCTCACCCGCAGACTTCAAGCCCAAAGACTACTCCCTCGAACACCCACCGTTCACTAAATATGGTACGTTCCTTTGTATTTGTTGTGTCGTAAATTGTGCTCTCGCTTGGATTTAATATTTTTTCATCAGTTCTATCTCCTCGATTACATCTTTAGGCAAGTACGGGTATCGGGATAGTGAGGTACACCAGTGATCCTTTTTTTTACCATAGGGTAAAACACTAGTACTTGGTAAACATAGGTGACGCCCCACCGAGAAACCGTAGCGATCCTTCTCTATTTTAGACCCTTCTTCTAATGAACTAATTCCTTTTTTTTTTCCAATATTTTCAGACGTCAAGATCACAGATACATATTGTTTGGCGCACCATAGATAGATATTGCTCCATAAACCTCAAATATTTCACATTTCTTCTATGATACATTCTTTTGGCACTATTCAAGTTAAGAACGCTGAATATGGAGCCAATTGAGACATAGCTATTAATAATTCCACGACTAAGTATTTGTGATATTATAAACTCAATTTCCCCACATATCTGGACTGGTTAACTACCCCTCTCGGAGATCTCGTCAGTAGCATTCTTCAAGGAAAGCCAGATCAAAAAATTTGAAAATTATTCTTTAAAATTTTTGAAAGATATGAGATACTTTTCATAGTATAATAGATGTAGATATATGATTTCTTTTCAACACTTAGAATTGGAGAAATATGCGAAATCGCAACGAAAAATTGCAAATAATTAGACTTTTTTTTTCGTGTTACAATATCATCGAGATTCTTTCGCAGTTTTCTGCTGTACAATTAGGTACGACCTCCTAATCTTCCAATTCAGACTCTCTAAATAAGACACTAACAAAATACTGACGAAATTAATATTTTTATTAAGTTTATTTCTGCGTTTATTGCGCAAATGTATAATAAAACGGTTTTAAAAGTAATTTTCCTATATATATAAAAGCCAACTATTAAAACTTACTCCAAACTGGTCTAAATGATTTCATGCAAGTAAAGAACAATGATTGCAAATTTTTCAGCTGCACCACCCAAGTTCGTAAGGAAAGAGGAGGACGTGATGTATGGAGTCCGAGGACATCCAGTCACCATCGAGTTCTGGGTGTATGGCCAGCCAGAGCCCCAGGTCACATGGTTCAAGGGAGAGTCTCAGGTAAGAAATGTTCAATAACATCTGCATTTATTGAAATTTGATATCAGTTATAGGATGCTTTGAAATATACGATGCATTTATTAATTGTCGAAAATGTAAATCCATAATAATAACAATCAATTAATTTTGAAAATATATCTTCACGTTGAATAACGAAATTGTTTCAACTCACATTAACGACTTAGTTTCTGAAAAAAACTGCAACAAATTCCCTTCATCATTCATTTTAATTAAATTATTTTAATGAAAAAGAAAAAAAATTTAAATTTTTTTACGTACTTATTCCTGTTTCGATTTTAAATCCTAAAAACTCTTCAGCGAGGTTTCGAGTTGAATAATAATCTAGAGGGGAGTCAAGAGAAAGGAGAGCTAACTGTTCTACCTTTTCATTTCAGATCGGCAAAGACAAGTATGGCTTCATGCAGGACAGGAACGGCAAGCTGTGTGTGTTTATAGACTGCATGAACGATGACTACGTGGGCACCTACACCTGTGTAGCCGTCAACGACGAGGGAGAGGCCACCATGAAGATCAAACTCTTGATCGCAGGTACAATCATTCACACATTTCTTCCATAAATTAAGACAGTCATCGCCATAAACTTGAAGAGAAATATTTGTTGAGCGAAATGTGCTTTATTTGTACTTTTGAAATTGGCATATTGGTATTTTCATGAGAACAAACGAATAAACTGTAACGTATATAATATGTAAATAAGAGAGTAACGTATTATATTGCTCTATAATATATCTGAGAAAAAGTATTGTAACGTTATTCAGAAATATTATTTTCTTTGAGAAGTTTTATAGAGTTTTTTAATAAACTTGTGACACCTCCTTTTTATTTGTTTCAGCGGTCGATATTTAAAAAGTTCAATTATCGATAAATTACCAAAGCAAAAGAACAGGAAGCCAGAGGATAACTGCAGTGTATTGATTTTTAAGTTATGAAAGTGCAATATTTGCACTCAAACCCTCAAAGAGCTTGAAATATAGTTAGCAATCAATATTATTACGAAAATTCAAATCGTATTTGGGTGTATATGCGAGCGAAATCAATCCAATACAGAGAATAAAGGCAAATGGCGTTTAACTCACAAATATTCTGGATAAGACAACACACAGGTTGCAAAACTTGGACAGTAATAGCACAAACAGAAAACACGGTACTTGAGCATATTAGCGACACATATACAGGAACAAAAACAACACGTGTAATGACAGCCCTAGTATTATCAGCAACATTCAACTCACCAGCTTACTAGTTCACACTACGGTCAAATATCCGCAGTAACACTCTGCACCTCCAAGGCAGTCCTCAACTGTTTTGGGCAGATTTACTTGGCTACGCTACCGATAATTCCTTGGTAGATCCCCTTAGCGAACGCCCATAAATTTTCAGACTCCAAAGAGAAACAGACAGACTATCCTGTCTCAGACTCTTGATGTACTTATATCTATTCTGGCCAGATGGGACGTCACGGCCAAAATTCACGTAAATTTATCCTCAGTGAATATTTCACCAAGATTCCGGCACTTTCTGGAATATTCGATTTGTCGCCAAAGTCGCTAAGTTTCTAGCTCAGTCGCCAAAACTTTCACCAAATCCATTGCCAAGGTTTGACGTCATTGCTTAAAAATTTTCTTGGATGAATGATGAAATCTCTGTAAATGTCTCTTTTCCTTCAAAAGAGAAGCGTTGCTGGGACGCGTCATCTCTGCTTTGTAACAATATATAACTATAGAATCTAGTTTCTATTGTGGCGACTCTCTTCTACAATAACTTTAGAAGTTAAAACGCCTTACTTAACCAGTCATGTGAGACGTCTTTTCAGCCTGGTTGGTAAGAGGAAGACAAAAAGCGACCGGACAACTTTCCTTCGGACCCGCTGGACCAGGGTTCGAAACAACGCTACCGCATTAAGGTCAACAACACTCTCTCTCCCTCCTCGGGGTCGGAAAACCATCGGCCGCTAAACTGTAATATGAATTATCTCGGGTTCGAGTGAATTTAATCACAAATACCGAGGATTCGAGTGACGAGTCTAACTACTGATGGCGATGAATTACTGTCCTCGGTACAATTCTCTTCCGCAGAAAGAAATTTGCTACCTGTTATGGGATGGATGTTGACCTTCTGGAGTGAAGTTGTTCTTGGCGAAAGCTTTAAGTTTATCACGACGTATGATATTTTGTTTGAAGGCGTTCCGGAAGGAAAGTGTTGTGTAAAAGTATCTCTGATCAGTACCGCTCATATTGAAAGTTTTGTTTCCCTGTTGTATGTAAATGTCAATATACGAAAAAAAATTCTAAAAAAAACTCTAAATGTGCCTTTGTGTTTTTAATAAAACGAAAAGAAAATCATCACAAGCAAGTTCTTTAATTCCCACCTAATTGGAATTAATCTAGAGAATCTTTAATATCTGTCAGAGTACTATTGATCTAAGATCATAATCATTAACTTACGTCACAACTACTGTCTACTCACTACTAATATCACAATTAACTCTAATATATACAATTCACTGGCACTTATATATATATACAATATATATATATACACGTATATATATGTTTCCTCAAATCCATTCTCTATAGTTAGAATCTTATTTGCGTAATTAATTTACCTTATTTGCGTAGGTCATGTTTTATTTGATTGAAAAGGGGTTAGAAATTTAAATATAAAATCAGCTCATAAACTCAGATCATAGTTAAGGAGGTATACGTTAATAGTACCCGTCACAAATTAAATTTTTGCAATATAGAGAGTTTAATGCCTCCCATCACCATGCATGAATTAAGAATAAATTCAACTTCCTTGGAAGTTATGGTTTTATTCTGTTAATTTTTTTTTATTTTCTTCAGTTTACATCGGATGGGTTAATAAATGCGTCTATCATATTCAAATATCTAGTTATAGAGAAATGATTCAATCGCATCGAAACTGCTTGATTTTTATGTCATGGGAATAAATCACATTTCTTGCCTTTTCAGAGCCCCCCATATTTATAGAGCGACTGGATGAGACGACGGCCATGTCCAGGCGCAGCGCACGAATGCAGTGTCGTGTGACGGGACTGCCATATCCCAAGATCAAGTGGTTCAGGGATTGGCACCCCCTCTACGAGTCAGAGCGCATCAAGATCCTGTGGGAGGAGCCCGACAAGTGCACCCTCTACATAAGCAACCTCATTACCCGAGACAACGCCCTCTACTCCTGCACGGCCACCAACATCGCCGGCACTGCCACCTCTTCCGCCAGCCTCAACGTAGAAGGTATGTTGCTTTCGTCTCTTTCTGTTCTTGCTATGGATAAATTTCATTTCAAAGATCTTTTCTATACTTTCTGAGAAATTGCGTTTCTGCCGCCCTACCGTTTCCCTACAATACTTTTGACTCCGATACTCAGAGTGTGTAGTTAAATATGGAAAATTGCTAAAGTTAATTGTTAAAGTTTATTATAAAATCTAAGATAAATTTTTTTTAATTGTTAAAGACGGAGCAGAGCAGACTGCAATATCACGATTTCTAAGCGGTCACTTTAGGTGCCTCAAATTTGACCAGAGAAATAGGATCTTCCCCTTCTGTAGAAATTGTACCTCTGAACAGTCCTCTCCTGAACATCTTTCCCGTCTGGGCCTTTCCTAAGAGGACTTGATCAAGTGTCTCCTTGTCTTTGACTTCTTGAGCGGTTTTGTGCTTATTGGTCGGATCTAGCCATTAGCTAGATCGGAAAGTATTAGCTGCAACTACAATAAATCAGTAAAGTTTATTCGAATATATAACTGTAACCGTGATTAATGACATTACTCTAATTTTCTAATATACTGATAGGTAGAATTTATCGTTTTTGTTTCTCCATCAATATGTTCAGTTATGAATAGGAAAAGTGCAACGTGTGTCTTTTTTTTCAATCACAAATAATTGGGTTTTATTCGACTTCTTTAAATATATAATACCTATAGAGCGATGTCAACCTCTTAAGATCGCAAACTACAGAGAATGTTTTTAACTGCTTTTAATTTCGTAATTTTTTCCGATAACAGGGTTACAGTATCTCGAAACGGATTTAACTTGAGGCTCCCGTCTACCCGCCATTTTGATTTCGTGAACTTAGTGTTAATCCTATGGAATTTCGACTTTAGTTCTCACGTCTTTACTATTTGATCTATCTGAATGCAATAATGTGCATATGAAAGAGCAAAAAATAACGAAGGCTTCTGCGGAATTACTTTTATCCTTCAATTTTTAAAAATATTTAATTACCCTAGTTAGTACTTTTAATGATTCGTTTGGGAGTTTTCCGGTTTTAGAAAATATTTTGAATTTTTTTTAAAAAAATCAAACAGTTAAGATGTAAGAATTAAAGTCGAAATTCCATAGGATTAACATTACGTCTGCGAAATCAAAATGGAGGGTAGACGGGAGCCTTAACGCGTTCCTTTATTGCTATATCTTACCATTAAGAAAATACATCTATTATTTGCAATAATCTCATTTTTTTCATAAAATATATTGTGAAAGTAATATGTATGAACATTCTACAAAAGTATCCAGTACAAAAATAGTTTTAATTTTGTGAAATATACTATGAAAATAATATTAATGAAATGAATAATTTTAATATCAATATATATATCAAACAGTTATGATAAAGAATATTGTTTTACTGATTACCAAGGTTAGAAC
>BMAW01013325.1:3305-25031 GCA_019974015.1 Nephila pilipes
ATATATATATATATATATATATATATATATATATATATATATATATAATTTGATATTTATGCGTAGTTAAAGAACAATACTTTGATTAAAAATAAGCTAGGAAATTTTATCAATAATTAAAAAATAAAATAATATGTAAGAAATCATTACTGTAGCATTAAATAAAACGATAGATTCCGATTTATATAAATATACAGATAAATAAGAGTAAGCAAAGAAAAATGAACGAAAATAAATATGCAACCTTAAATATAAGCTGTAAATAATTTCGAAAGAAAGTAAATTAAACGAAAAATGAAAGTGACAATTACTAAAACTATCCATAAAATAGATAAGTTTAAAAACTGTAAAGCCAGCTATTGAAGAAACTATAATGAATGGAGAAGAAATTTTAAAATTTAATTAATGTAATAATATGCTTCAGACTCTTAGACTGATTCTCCAAAATTATTGGTCTACTCCTATCCACAAAATATATTATTAAAAAATTGTCATAAAGCCAAAGGTACAATCAGAGACAAAAAAGAAACAAAATATTTTTAAGACATTAGGAAGAAGACATCCACGCACAATTTTAGAGAAATCCAAAATATAAGAAAATTGTATAATTAATTTTAATTTAGATTTTATTAACGTTGCCCTAGAAGCAAAACGAGGGCTACTGGTGACGTACCTCATAATTTTGAGCCTAGGGTAAGTGACGAGGATGACACCTGAGCTGGCACCTCCTCTCCTAAATTCCAAACCACTCCAACGGGAGGACTTTGGCCCCCAACAAATTTAACGTGCATCAGCCCCGGCTACATGGCGGGCCTTTAGCAACCAAGACTCGAACCCGCGACTGAACGAAATCCGTCAGCCACGAATCCGAAACCATGACCACTAGGCTACCGCAACGACCATAGTAAAATTAAAAGAACCATTCATATATATATATATATACATATTCTCTGACGAGTTTGCTAAAAGTTGAATTTGTTTCACATTATTGAAAGTTTTTATCTTAAACTAATTTGGTTTTCAATGTAACAAAGTATTGTTGCTCGCAGTAATGCAGTAAACTACTTATGTACCAAAATTTATGAATTTTACTATTTCCCTTTATCAATAAAATATTCCCAAAGTATTAAAAACGTCAACTAATAATTGTTTCTTATAAACATCATGTAATTATAAGAAACAACTATTAAATTCTATATGCCCCTTAATTACTGCTTGCACAGTCAATTTGTAATAATTCATTTTTAATAAATTTTGAATTCTATTCGTTGAAAAGCGAAATCACTACCTGATATTTTATTCCCAAGTTATATATTGTATTGAAATGGATCTCAAGATTTTTCTTAATGTACTCCCCTAATTGAGAGTATAATTTTATTGTTTAACTATTTAAGAAATCTAATGTATTCCGCAGCGAAACTAATGTTTGATACAAGATTTTGGTTTTCAATAATGACTATCTTTCGAGTGAAAGTTTCTTATGTACATTACCCTGATGGGAAATATTAGATATACTATATTGGAATAGACTTGTAATCTTTATTACACGATATATTACTGAAGCTCAATATATTGATCCATCGTTATTAAAAGAGCGTTTTTTAATCGGTAATGTAGGAATAGATTATTTGATTTTTATTGGAAAAACCGCTTCGTCTCTTAGGAACTTTTTCATTTTCCCTCCTATTTTCTTGTAGCTTCACAAAATTGTTCGCTTATTGTGGGTATATATACTGTTCATATGGTTCTTCATATATCCCTAACTTTAAATTGCCGAATATGACAGAAAGTTTTGTTGTTTAGAAAAAGGCGTTAGATAAATAGGTGAGGTTCGTACCCATATAAAAGTACATTCACTTCAAAATATTATTTAAACATATATCTTGTCTTTTCTATAGCTAAATTTAGAAATATGTTCTTTAATCTCAAATTAGTTTGAAAAAGCGTGTTGAATAGTTCCAAAAAGCAATAACAAATTCATCGAATTGGATGAGATCGCACTGTAGGGTATATTCTATTTTACTTTAATTTTTTTTAGTTTCATTTTCGTTATCTTGTAGTTTACCCACGTTACCATAATGTATTTTCTTCTTTACAGAAAGAAAAGGGATATTCAAAATCACATTGTTCAAATAATTTGAATTGATACATATTTTTTGTAATGCCCAATGTGCTTTTCACAATAATAACTTTTAAAAAATTAAACATAAGAAATAACTATGAGGTTACAAATTGCAAAACATGTACCTTGACTCTTCATTTTGTTTTGGCTATCAGAAAGGATAAAAAAGTTCTTATTTCTGTCATGAAATATCTTTTGTTACCTTCATTACCATACATGCTGCTAATTACAAAAGAGTTACAAAAAAAATTCAACTCTTTTCGATTAATCTATTATAGTTAAATAATAAATTTATTATATTTTTAAAAACAATAGCATAACAGTTTAAAAGAGAAATTTAATTAATAAAAGTAAATATATATTTTTATTTGTATTTATAGTAGTAGTTAAAATCACTTGTGTTAAATTACACTTTTACTGTGTTAAATTACATAAATATTTTTTATTATGAAAGCGAACAACAATGTTAGAGATATTTTGATCTCAAAAGGAGGGGAAAATTATTGACATCTAAGACTAATAATTACATCTAAGTAAAAAAAAAATAAGAATTCGTTTCCAACTAGCACCTGTACAGATAAATAATTTTAAACTTTCTAAATCAGCCAAAACTGATCTGTACTCTTTCAGAATATTTCATTGCAGAAATAAAAGGATAGAAATCTTTGGTCTAACTAGGTTTCATGTTATAATTTTATAAGTAAAAGACACACGAAGGAGTTTGTTTTTTTTATTTGGTTTTATTAACGTCGCAGTCGAAGCAACAATAGGGTTATTGGCGACGTACTTCGTAATTTTGAACTTCGGTCAAGTGATGAGGACAATACCAGAGCTGGCACGCCCTCCTAACTTCCACACCACGCCTGGGGAGGACTTTGGGTACCGACAGATTTAACGTGCATTTGCTACGACTACACGGCGGGTCGTTGTTGGCAGATACAAGAAGGAAATATACAAGAAATGTAATGACACACAAAAGTAATGGTTTAAAATAAATTTCTTCGCAATATTTATATTCACATTCAACTATAAGCATACCTAATATCTCTCTCTCTCTCACTCTCTCTCTCTCTCTCTCTCTCTCTCTCTATATATATATATATATATATATATGTATATATATATATATATATAAGTGTGTGTGTATGTACGTGCGTGCGCGTGAGTGGGGTGTTTAAAATCACTTTATTAGTTTAAAATTTGAATAATTATTACTTTATTTCAAAATAAGATATTTGTAAAAACATGTATTGGACTTACATGAATTATTGAGATGAAATTATTGCTAAGAAAAACGCAATAATTAATATACGCAGAAATATTCGAAATATTCATCGAAGCAATTGTGGTGGAAAATCACTTTAAGCAACCACTTACATAAAAAGAATTCTCCCAATTATTCCAGTACTTAAATAAGATGTAAGGATTGATTTATAAGCTCTTTACTTTAGAATTTGTTGAAAAGATTTTCTTATGTAATATAATAAAATATTCTAGCCTAGAAACGTGGACTTCTGATACAACAGAGTTGATAATCCTCACTACACGTATATTAGACTAAATTCCTAAAAAAATGCTTAATGTCAACATAAACTCCATATTGAGTTTGTTGTAAGAAAAAAAACTTACTATAATGAATAATTCTTCTAAAATGTCATTACTGGGATTTAAAATACAAACATTATTCATGTTAGTTATTTGGTAGACAGATATGTGAAAAAGAGTCATCTTACAAAACTATATCATCCAATTAAACCCAATTAAACGAAAAAAGTATTAATTTTACTTCAATATAAAAAACAATTGAAACATATCGAAAAGTGAAAAAATGTAAGTCACAGCAATCTATCACTCTTCCTTTTCAATTACTTGAAGTTCGTTGATTTTATAAAATCTACATTACCTGTGTCAGATTCAAATAATAGAGTATTAAACATATTTTGCACCAATAATCTTTATTAAAAATAATTCACACATGGATAACAATGCTGAAAAGAAACAAAATGTATGATATATTTGTATCTAAATCGACATATATAATATATTTGCATCTGAAACAAAAGTAATGTTTCGTGCACAATTTACTGATTCATCTAGAATCATCATTTGTGTAAATGTATTGTTAAAATGCAAATGTTGCAAATAATGAAATTACTCGTAAGAGTTCTTAATCGTTCTTTAAATGATTGAACTTTTTTTTTATTCTGATGCAATGACGTATTAATTTTAGTACCGTAGTTCAGAAACTTTACAAATCGAGAATATATGTTTCAAAATAATTACATTTTTATATAATTAATATATTTCCCTATCATTTTTGTATCTGTTTTTATTTTCAAATGCTTGATGATGAATGAATATAAAAAAAAAAATAGTGATTTAAAAATATTTCTCCTGAAATATTGGTGTCATGACTGTTTTTTTTTTTTTCCAATTTTTCTAACTAAACAGCATTTTCTAATTATTTATGATAAAATTTAAAAAGAGAAAATGAATAAAAGTAAACATGAAAGCATTGCATATTATTTTAAATCTTAAATATTCATCATCCTTTCAATATTCCTTCGATTCCTTTAATTCCAGTTCTCATTAATAAAAAACTGAAATCTAATTAATTTTCAAAGCTCTGCGTTCTCATTAATAAAAAACTGAAATCTAATTAATTTTCAAAGCTCTGCTCCATTGCAATTGAATCTACGAGCAAGTTAAAGCAGCCACTGTGTTTCATTTTTCAGTATCATTGCCCAATTTATTTTTGAAATCTTGAATTTTTCCGAGATTCTTAGCAAACTGAAAAATATTTGATCAAACATCTGGCGAAGATTACGGAAGTAAAAAAAAACACTAATGACCAGGCTATTAAGGAACGAAACATTCTAGAAGTTTTTGTGAAAAATGAAATAAAATCAATTAAGGATGCTGAGTGCATCGCGGCAGCAGAGAGATGTATATTGTTTAGAAAATTTGAAGAATTTCTGATTGTGATTTGAAAAAGGAATTTCTCCTCATAATGTTTCAGGGAAGGAATAATTGTTATAAAGAAATGCAGAAATCATTCTTTAAAAATTGCTGTAATTTTCAGAATAGTACAATATTTGGTTTCGAATGAACATCATGTTCTTATTAATTTAATCAGTTCATCCTGTTCTTAAGTTATATCTTAAGTATATAAGTTAAGTTGTTCAGTTATATCATGTTCTTAAAAATTTAAATGTTCAGCTATTTTTAATTCTTTTCCGAAATGAATTAACTCGAAAAAAATGTTTTCTTCCATAAAATTGGTCTCAGATACCAAAATGATTTAGGATTTGAAATTTAAGGCATTTAATTGGAACTTAGGAAAATTACAAGGGAACAAACACTAGTTGCACAGCCTTTGCTTGGTAAAACTCAAATTAAATACAATATTACGTACAAGGAAAAAGTCAATATTGAATTGATGAGCTACGGTGAATAAACTACAGTAATATTCAATAATCGATGCCAACAAAAAATTACAAAAAAGTACATTAATTTGAAAGCTATTAAAATAAATAACAAAATGGATCTGTGTATAATCTGATCAAAAAAGTTCGTTTTCATATAATTGAAATAAATTCAAATGAAATTTAGATAGTTAACTCAAATGGCTAATGGACAATAAATCTTCTTGCTGTTTCATTTGATTTATTCTTAAATGGATTATAATTGAATAAATGTTGCTCAATATTTTAAAAACATTAGACACATTTAATTTCTTGTTGTTGCAAGTCTCCAAAGACCGGTAGGCCTAAGGCAAATTCATGATATTATTCACTCAAACAAAATATACAGCTATTATTGAATTGGAGATAAAAATCTTGTTCGTAAATCCCAAGTTATCAAGAATGCGATTTGGAGAAGCTGGGTTATTATAATACTTGGTGAAGATCTAGAAACACTTAGTTTCATTGGAGCAGGAGTGTGATGAGAAATTTTTCATTGAGGTAAATAGGGGTGGGAATCCCATTTCAACTCATATCTCAAAATTAATTTCAAATATATTTTCAAGATGAAAATATTTATCAATGGGATTTCGAACATTAATTTTTCTGAAAAAAGTAAGAAAATCAATATAAAAAAATGTTTGGTTTTAAGATTTTAGTCTGTAGTAACCTTATGAGGGGTAACAGTACCTGTATCCTCTCCTGTCGCTACGCCATTGAACTGAAACAAGTAAAAGATCCAAGATGTCCGCTGAAGAAGCGAATAAATGTGTTTTATTCCTGCCTGCAACACTGAAAAATCAGGGAGCCTGACGGACACGAACACCATAATACCACTGATGCACTGGTGGGGTGGTCTAGATGGCTCTATCTCTCTTAACACATTTAAATTCGAAATTAAACGTTAAATAGGGTGGTAGTAACGATAACTCACATACGCTTCATTTAAACAAAGTCTCTGCAATTTCGTTGCCTGGGAGGTACTTGAGAAACTATCCACTGTAGATAAATTTCACATGGTAAATAAAGCTGTTTCATCATATTGGCAATATGCCATCTGATATAATATTGGTAACTGGTAGTTACTGAAAAGAATCTTTTAATTATGAAACCTTGGATTCGTAAAACAAGAATAACGTACGAGTTGTATTTCATTTTATAAATTTCCAATTCATTATGCGTGATTAAATATGAATTCTCTTTCGGTAAGTTGTTTCAGAACTTTGAAAATCTATAGAAATTACGATGTCTCAGGACCCTTATTTGAATTTTTTGGAAAACAGATATGTTCAAGACAACTTTTTCAATACTTTGATGCCAAAAAAAATTTGTAACATCACTAACAAAAATAACTTTTTCTTTCTTAGGAGTATTTTTCAACTTCAACTTCGTTTTTTCTCTCAACAAATATGTTAGCTTGCGTGCAGGATTTCTCAAAAAATATTTATCATATTATTTTGAAGTGTCACACATGCTCAAAATAAATTTTTTTACGATTTATTCATCACAATTTTTAGATAAGTTATCGAAAGAAAAAAAATATACGAATTTCATATACATTTCTTCTTGAGACTTCATAATTTTCTTAATAATTGTATTAAAAATGTTTTTACTAGAACTCTTCTGAAATATTTATAACTTCAAAACTGAACATTTTTCTACTAGATAACATTACCTTTGCAAATTTTGATGAATATTGTACTTTAGAATCCTAGGCGCAGTAAAATAGCGATTTTCAAAAATTTAAAAAAAAAAAGTTTCCAATTCATATTTTATAATATTTTAAGACTTTTTAAGAATTATATGATATTATGAGAAATATTTTAAGTAAATGTGAATATTATATGATAAAAACTACAACTTTATTTCATTTTTTCCTTATATTTGATAGAAAAAGGGGGGGGGGGGGATATACGAAACGAATAACTGCTAAGAATCGTAGCCGAGGTAGCCTAGTGGTCATGGCTGCGAAATCGCGGCTGACAATTTTTTTCGAGTCGTAGGTTCGGGCCTTGTAGCAACTAAAAACCTTCCATGTAACTGGGTTTGTTGCCCATTAAATCTATCGAGACATACACTAGGTTCTCCCGTTTGCGTGGTGTGGAAGCTAGGAGAAGGAGGTACCATCTCAAGTATCGTCCTCGTCACTTGACGAAGGTTTAAAATTACGAAATCCGTCAGCAATAGTGTTGCTTCTACTGCGACGGTAACAAAAACAACTAACTAAACATTTAAGTGTCCTGGGAGTCCTTAAGAGGAATCATAATGCCTTTAGAATATTGTCACATTTTATTTCCCAAATAACATTAACCCTTAATTTTAACAAGATACTCATTTAATGAGTAGTATTTTGAATGTGCTAAATATCATATTTGTAAATATGCTAATCATCATATTGAATGTGCTAAATATCATCATACCTTATCACTCCACTTCCTTCAGTTTTAATGAAAAGTCCTACCTAAATAACCAATAAAGTAGATCAAACTCTGAAGAAATAATTGACTTTTAAAGTAAAATTATTATTAAAATAAAGACTAGTAACATTACTTTATTTTCTTCTCATTTTACTGAACCGAATCTCTCTCTTAACAGTACATGGATGATTATATGGATCTCACATTTATATGGGTGTTAACATAATCGATAAATTCATACTTTGACCAGAAGCAAAAATTTAATTCTTCTATTTAGAAAATAATAAACTTAACTTTTAAAATCTTCCGTAAAAAATTGTTTTTTAAATATTCCATAATTAATAAGGGCAGCGAAATATCCCCACATAATCAGGATAATCTCTAAAGATTTTGTTCATCTATTGTATAAATTTACTAGTCAAAGTCTCAGGGTATTCGTTATTCTTCTTGTATCGTACACTCATTTTATTCTGATATTGACCCGTATCCATTCTAACACTTCCTTTACGGAAAAATTCCGTCTTATGTTTATTGACAATCTCCCTTAAATAATAGTGACTAGCTATTTACCATGGTATGCGGGGGTTGATAGAGTCATTTACACCAGAGGCCCAGTGATGAGACAATTTCCAGAACTACACAGTGAAAAAAATAAAAACAGATATAAAAAGGGCAGAATAGAGAAAGTATCTCGTGTTTCTTTGAACACAGAATAGTCTTTGTAAAATAAGAAAAGAAAATGTGCATTGACAAATTATCCAGTATTATACCAGACGGATCAAAATTATTGATTGATATTTCAATAATATTTGTTGTATGTATATCTAATATCGATGTTGGAACATATTTCATTCAGAGCATGTGGTCTTTGTCTGATGAATACATGAAATTTTACTCCAGAAATAAACTAATCCTGTGTCAAGAACAACTATTTTTCGATATCCATATGCATTTTCATTTCCTCTGAAATCGATGTCAGCCACAATGGTAAAAGGTGATACTTCCACAATAGATAAAAGAGTAATTCATGACATTAATCTATTTGACACGAAACATAAATAAGTATATCTTGTTCACTTTATCAATCAGTCATATTCGCACGATTATTCTTTTCTTCAAAAAATCGATATTTCCTTCCTATTGATTCCAAGATATCCATTTCATGCAAAGCTAGAAATTGCAGTTCACATCCATTCTTAGCAAACGTGCATACGCAAGTTTAGGAAATGTACGTGGGTTCACTACAATAAGTAGAACAAACTAAACAGAACACAAATTCATTCTGAATGAAGTATTCAAAATAAATTGATTGATTAATTGTTTTTATTAACGCCACATTGCGAAGCAACAAGAAGACTATTGCCGACAGATTTCGTAATTTTGAGCCCCTGTCAAGTAATGAGAACGACACATAAGCTGGTACCTCCCTCTCCAAACTTCCACGCCAACGGGAAGACTTGGAGCCTCTGTGGATTTAATGTGCATCAGCCCCTCTACACGGACGTGTCAATGAAAATAAAAGAGTGAACCTACCAAAACGTTCACATAATTTTCTCCCGTTATTTAATATATGTTGTTAAAATTACAATTCAGTGAACTGGAAAATTATCATTATATTTTAAAGTTCAAATATGAAGAAGAGAGATAGTCCTGTACCAATGAGTAAATATTACTAGAATCTTTAAATATTTTATATTTACATTACAATATGGACAAGTTTGGTACATAGTTTAACTTGTTGAAAATGAATCACCAAGTTGATCAATTTCATCTCCAGTCACGTGGTCTTTTTTTAAAAAAAATATCGTCTCTACTACCAAGATAATGTACTGAAATTGATTAAAATGCTTGGTTTAATTAAATAATTCCGTGCATATATATATATATATAAATTCTTCATATTTGAATACACAAAAAAATGTTTATTTCAGACACAAAAATATTTAATTTTCAATCACACAATTATGTAATTTTTTTTTAAATATATCAACCGCTTGTAATTTCTACCACTTGTACAAATTTTAATACCTGTGAGCATTTTCCTCTCAATTTCTCAGGATCGTTTCTCACAATTCTTTTTTTGATAACATGGTTATTTTTAGATTTACAGTTTTTCTTTATTAGATACTAAGAAAAACTGTGAAGAAAACAGTTATATTTAATTCTGTAGATTTTTAAGAAATAACTATATATCTATATCTTATTGCACTCCTCAAACTAATTTTGCGAAACAATCAGAAAAAATTTCTATCCCTCATACTGATTACAAAAAGTGCTTTAGCAATTTAAATGCAGGACAGCGTGAAAAATAAAAAGTTGAAAAAAATAGTTTAAAGTCTTAAAAGCCAATAAAATTGTTTGACTCTGTGTTAAAATGTTTCCGGTATTTTGGCCATTTTAAGGGAATGATGTGCCCTTTAATATCATTTAACGCGGAACAATTCCATGTTTCTGCGCGATGATTTTTCATTGCAATTGGAACTCACAGCAGTTGCGGTGTTCACCTTGATTACTGAGACACTATGAACCAATTTTGGGTAAGCTTCCTTTCTTATGTGAAAATGGCGTCGACAAAAATGCATGGACATAAATTAAAGAATTCGTGTTGTTAGGTTCAAAATATTGGTATTAAAATACATTATGATTATAATAATTACACACTTAATTTGCTTAAGGTATATTTACATTGGTGAGATATATTTAATTTCATATTTTACTGTTTGCTTTTATTTTAACATCCGAACAGGATATTATTGTCTACCTTAATAATTTATCATTTGGTCGTATTTTAATATTTAATTTAATAAATGATTTTCATAGCAGAATCGGCTGCTTTTATTCTTTTATTGTTAATATTAGCGACTTTTTTTGTACTTTACAATTTTTTGCTTACGAAAATAAAAGTGCATTAGAGATTTGAAGAATATATTTTCTTCTCTTAATAGTAATTACTTCTGTAGAGTCTGGGGTCCTGAACTACGCTTAGCTTACGCAAATAACTATGCATTTTTGTGAACCGGTGATGTAGATTGGGATGATGATGATCATCCAATTTTAAGACTGAAACTTTCACTCGTTACCAAAGGTGAAGGCCTTTTATAACCCAAATAAGTTTTTTTTAAAAAAAAGTTAGAACATATTAAATATTAAAATGAATAAATTAGAACATAGTCAGTTTCTTATTTATTATTATTTTTAGTTTTATCGTTCATCATTTTTAAATAAAATTTTGCTGTTGAGAAAAAATATCGATTCATTTATCTGTTTTCGTAAGAATTCATAACTTTGATGGATTTTTTAATGCTGTGGAAAATGATATTGGCAAAACTACATCGTTATTGATTAATGAATTTTAATATTCAGTCATATTAATAAAGTAAATGCGCCTATTTATTCAAACTATGTACAAAGTATTATTTATAAATATAACGCGCGATGAAACGTAATCACAAATCGATCATCAAATTTTTTTTAAAAAAAAATCAGTTTCATAAGTGATGCTCTTTTTTTAATTCTTAAATAAAAACGAAAACATTTTTGTGTATTGGTTTTTTTTGAAAAAATTCTGCAGATTTTAAATTTGTATTGCACTTAAATTGACAGTATGAGTCGACATATATTCCATAATTACGGAAAATCCTATTTTTAGGGAAAGGAAATTTGAATTATAATAAAATATATAATCTGTGGTGTTAGGGTGTTTTTTTTTTTTTTTTTTCGTTTCAGTTTAATTAAGTTACACCGACTCAAATGAACTTTACCGAGGCCCATCCATCAATGCAGCATGGGAATAACGTAAAACATCACTTGTTATTAAGATTTTAGTCATTAAGTAGGAAATTCATTTTTAGATTTCCTGCAACCTTATTTTCGGATGGTTAGACAAAATAATTTGGTAAAGGAAAATCGTGTTTTTTCCACCTCAAAAGAAGGAAAGAGAAAAACAGCTTGAAAAGAAAAAGGAAAGAAAAAAAAACGAAAACAATAAAATTAATTTCAATCTCTTTCATGACAATCGCCTCAGAAATAAGAAAGCTGATTCACACACCACTAGTTGATGCGTTTAATCTTCTTTTTCGAACCGACAACAAAAGCATTAAAACTGCAGCTTTATTTTTATTGCCTGAATTTCGAACACAAAGGCAGGTGGTTTAAGACAAAACATATTAGAAATGAAAATTCATTCGTTATTATTTTAGTTTCGGTTTTTCATTAGATATATTTCAGATTTTAAGAAAAAAATAGTTTGCTTTATGCGATTTTTTTAAATATGCTCAATTTAATTCATTTAACCTTGAATTACAACATTTACTCATATAATTTTATTCACTCCCCAATTATATAGCCAGCTAAAATAATGAAAATAATATAGCTAGGGTATATTTACGTTAGTTAACTCACTATTCTGTGTCTATTTTATACAAAATAATATTTAAGAAAAACAGAGAGAATTTTTTTTAAAAAAATCCATGTGTAGTTCTAGATCATTATATTCTGTGAAGTATAGAGTATATAGTTAATCTAGAAATTATTTATAATGTATAAATAATTTTTAATTGATATTTATATTTTTTTTCAGTATTTTCAGATCATCCTTTTTCTTCTGAATTCTAGAATAATTGATGATTGACAAAACCCCAAAAAATGCTCCAAAAACCTGTAGCAATTTATTTTTCAAGAGTTACAGAATTATAACAAATGGATCAATAAGTCCCGAGACTGTGCGGTCGTTTTTTTGCGATTTCCTCCTTCAAACGCACCAGCAAGTCAATATAATAATCACTGTTGATCGATTTACCTTTCTCGAGGTAGTCAATGAAAATCACGCCATGCGTATCCCAAAAAACTGACGCCATGACTTTGCCAGCTGACTGCTGCGTTTTCGGACGGCTTTCGCCAGCTGTGCGCCGCTCAGATGACTGCCGCTTCGACTCTGGAGTATAGTGATGTATCCATGTTTCGTCCATGGTCACGTAACGACGCAAGAAATCTTTTTTGTTGCGAGTAAATAGCGATAAACAGCTTTCTGAATCATCGACTCGTTGCTGTTTTTGTTCCATCGAAAGCAATCGCGGCACCCACTTGGAAAAAACCTTTTTCATGCTCAATTTTTCATGAAGGATAGTAAATACACTTCCATATGATATCTGTGTCATCTCAGCAATCTCACGGAGCTTCACTTTACGATCTTTCATTATAATTTTTGTCACTTCACTCACATTTTCCGGTGTAACGGCTTCCACAGGTCTACCCGAGCGTTCCGCGTCATTTGTGTCGGTACGACCGCGTTTAAACTCGGCAAACCACCGACAAATCGTTGCTTTTGATGAACAAGAGTCCGGGTAACATTTTTCAATCCATTGTTTCGCTTGCACGGTGTTTTTACCCATTAAAAAACAATGTTTTATCAGAACACGAAACTCGGTTTTTTCCATTTTTTAAACAAACTACGAAACGACTTTACTCCAACCTCGATAACTCAGCTGTTTCTGGTCCGATCGACTTGAAATTTTGACACGTTTCAAGCAAAGGTTAGTACTCTAGAAAGACCTGGTTACTGGTTTACTACGAGCGCCATCTCTGGGTTAGTCTTGGAACTTATTGATTCATGTGTTATAGGGTGTTTCGAAACTCATGGTCAAAAATTTAAGTGGTGATAGAAAACATCTGAACAAGCAATTTCGAACCAACAACGCACAAGTGGAGAACTAGAGGTGAACCGCCAGAAGGCGCTGTAACGGGAAACATAAGGCGTGAGTGACCTTACACATCGTCATTTCGTCATTGGGTTTCAAGAGGTATGGCCTTTTCCTGATTACTGTACACCGCATTAGTGTACTTAAATTGAAAGATAAAAATTTCTTGTGGAGATTTTTGTCCGGTTAAAGTTTTTTCACATATGTTTCAAAACACCCTGTATGTCAAAAGAATATGTCCGCCTATGCATAGTATGGTAAAATTGCTTATTTAGATGTTTTCTATGACCACTTAAATTTTCCTCATGAGTTTCGAAACAACGTGTATTCTATTTTATTAGATATATACAACAACTAATGAACCCGAAGGTATTACACAAAAATAATAGTATTTACAAAAATGGAGATAAAAGAGAGAGAAGGGTGAAGTGTAGCTAATTGTGTGATAAAAATTATTCGCGAGCGTTCACTTTCTTGCTATAGAAATTATATGTTTGGTTAGGAATGGAGAAAGGATGATATTCAAGCATCGAATGTATGCGACTTCCTTTAAGAAAAACCTCATCTTCATAACCCCGGGGTTTAACCCTCGATTTAAGTCGATGGTTGGCGATATCGTTAAGCCTAAATAAAACAATTTTACTTGACAATTAAACGTAAACACGCCGTCAAACTTTCACATGATTAAATCCTGCTGCATGACAACGCTAGACCACATGCAATTAACGCAACATTGAACTTTTGCACAAGTTCCAGTAGGAAAGTTCTAAGCCACACACCCCTTTTAATCCAAATCTGCCAACATATCATTTCCACTCTTCGGTGAGCTAAAACAAATAATTGTGTAGACAACGATTTCAAACAGATGATGAAGTCAAAGAGTGATTGGCTATTGATTCAATTCAAACAAGCTGATAAAAGACCTTATGGCTTTGGAATTTGTGACTAATGTCACAATTGGCTAAATGCCTAAGCAATTTCAGAAAATGCTTTCATGATTCATTGAATAAATTCTAGGAAATATCCTCTCCTTCATTATTTAATGATTATACCTTATATTTGTATTGTTAGTGCATTGATGATAGATATTTGTAGAAATTAAAAGCCCTATCAAATAAAACCGATTTTTCAAAATTACTTTTATCATATTTAATTGCAAAGCCATGGGCATTAAAATTTTTGATAGAATCAATAAGCTCCCTGTATTATTAAATAAAATATCTGTATCAGTTCATTTAAAATACTATTAAATCTTAAGTAGTTTTATTTGTGTTATAGATCATTTGCTTTATTTATGTACCATGCATTCTTAGTGTATTCAGTGTAATTTCCTAATAATGTTTTTCACTATTAATTAGAACTAAAAGACACCTAGAGAGTTGAACAAAAGGGTGTAAACAAAACAATTATAAAATAAATTAGCTGAAAAACCACATTTATGCAAAGAGTTGCAATCAATATTTGAACCCATTTAAAGAAAGAGCAGTAAAACAAATGTTTACAATTTACTTCACTTAAACGTTATTTTCTTTTGTGAATAGGACCTGGTTTTATAGATACGTTTTCAATTATATATATGAAATCTGTCGAGGAACTGAGAACCTACAAAAACTGAAAAATAAATTCCTCAAGTCCAAGCAGAAAACTTAATACATTGCATATTAACACAAATTTAAATAATGTAGCGAATATCATACCACTTTAACATTCATCAGTCTTCTAAACAGTAATTTTAATTTCATTAAGTATAACCCCATTTTGTCATTATTAATTATTATTCAAAAAAAAATTATGGGAACGCGTGTTTTAGTGAATTTTGTTAAACGTGTTACATTTATTACCTTTAATGTGTTTTATTAGTTTCTGAAATAAGCAACAGATGGCGCTATAAGTCAAACTATCCAATGTAAATTTATCTTTAAATTGAATGTTTAATCATAAATTCACTGAACACGGAAGTTATCGTGAAAGAAATTTGTATTTGATATTTTTTTTTTTATAAATTAAACGACTCATTTCTCCGACAGTTTCAAGGCCTAGCAATGATTTTTACTAATATGTGTAAGAACCAAAAAAGAAAGATATGCTTCTTATAGGAATGAATAGTATTGTTCTAATTAAGAGTAATGATTGAAAATATTTCAATATTATTTGGAACTATAATATAAAGTGTTCATATATTTCTGAAAGTATATTAATATAATATTTTCCTAAAAATTACAAAATAAAAGCTTCTTACTAAATAATAATAAGTTCTGATCTGAATTTAATATATACATCAAAACATTTTGATATTAAGGAAATAAATTATGTAAGGAATAACAACCATAATATTGTACGGGAAATATGATATAACAAGAGCATAGCTTTCGCACATGAAATGCGAATTCAAGAAAATTGATCATCACAGCAAATTTTAACTTTAACAATAGTTATTTGAAATACGTTAAGTACTTCTGAAGAAAATAAAATTTGTCTTATTAAAAATATTATTACTTAAAAAGTTGTTCTACATATATAAAGACGCAAGGAAATAAAATTTATACTTTTATCAAAAGTTGTTATTAAACTTTTAACTAATATAAACGTAATGAATAATCAGTCATAATATTGTTTCTTGGCATTTTTATATTTTCAGGAGAAAAAAATATCAATAAATTAATGTAACTTTATTCATTATTCTGTAATTCATTAATTGCTGGCATCTAAGCCTATTTCATTATTTTTTTTGGAATGTTTTGTGTTCTTGATTAAAATCGGAACCCCAAATAGCCCCAAGGCCGTGAACATACTTCCGGTTTATTAACCTCAGGGACGCTTATACCTGGGACAATTTCTTTTTGAAATAATTTTAATAAATTAAATGAATGTAAAAACTATATTATTAAGTATTTTCTTTATTGTCTTTTTTTTTAAAAGTGAAATGAGTATCCTGTAAACAAACTTGGGTTGGTTGATTGTTTCGAATTTCTGGTTCTGAATCCTCTCGGGATTTATTGTGCCAATCTCAAGGCCAAAAATTTCCTTTAAATCAAGTAAAATAATTTCAAATTCCAGCATCAGATAATTTATAGAATGCAGTATTTTAATAAAACTATATGTGTGGAATAAACCCACACATATAGTAAATTTAAAAACTGAAATAAATTTGGTTGGGGATTTTCCCGCTCCAAGTCAATTAAAGATGTAGTGTACGATTTAAAATATTTAATGCGAATAAAGTTAAAAATAGGGCACTCAATCAATATGAGTCTCATTGTCAAAAACAATTGTTATACATAGGAGGATTTTACCACAGTAGAGGGAGCTTATAAGCCAACATTGTGTGTTAAGATAACGTCTTGTCTACTACATAAAAATTAATTCCTATTAAAAATTATAGGGTTTTACTTTACAGCATATTTTCAGATTACATTGATCTTGCCGGTGGTGATGAATAACTTATTTAGTTTGTGTGTATGTTTTAAATATTCGCAGCATGGAATGAAGGGAAATAAAGCCCCAGATACAAAATTAGCTCCATTGTTAACATTTCCATTGCTTTTGATGTCTACATAGGAAGGTATCCAACAACAAAAATCAGGTGGATGTTTTCAACATTTAGATTAAGCAATATTTTTAATGTTTGGATGATAAGTGGTGGAGATGAATACTTTGGGTGATTTAAGCATTGCAAAACACTCATGAAGTTCTAAATAATATAAAATTTTCATCTTGTCGACTTGATAAATTTTCTAACGCATTATAAGTGGCACATATTTCAGCGGAAAAAAACAGAACATGTTGAACGCAGTTAAAAAGGATGTTGTGAGTTGTGTATTAAAAATGTGACACCGACATGATTCAATGACTAAGAACCGTCAGTGCATCTATGGATATAATCAGGGTATTGCTCTGTAAAATCAATAAAAGTTGGATGTATATATTTTGTGAGTGTCCGATTTCTTAAAAGTTTAAAAATGGCTTTTAAAATTAAAACTCTGTTCATATCAGAGTGATAAACCCTCGTTTGCTTTCATGACAGATGCATTAGAACATTTTCTTTTTACCAAAATCTTCTATAATTTTTGCATCGTTATAAGTATGCGATAATACAAATAGAGAATCATTAATTTTTTGAATAGAACCTTTCGCCATGGTTAGGTTCCCATCAATTTAAATTTCTAATAAACAATAATACTAATATATGCTAAAAATTGTGCAAAATATATTTTTATTTCAGATAGTTGAAGATTCTGGTCTATTTACTCTTTACCTTAGCTTAAACGTGGATTCGTGGCCTCAAATTCAAACAAATGGCTATAACTTATGAATCAACATTTTATGACAATACAATATCACCCACGCAATTGAATGAAAAAGAGGCAGCAATCAAAATAAACTTAACTATTCATATAAATATTGTTAAGCAAAAATTTAATTCAGTACAAAATTTTGTGAAATGACACTGCAACTCGTGATATATTATAAAATCATCAAAAATTATAAATACAGCAATACTGAGTATAAAACAAAGTATATAATCAATTCCTTTATTTAAAATCGATTATTTAAAAATTGTATAATAACAAAAATTAACAAACAATTGACACATACAAAACGTCTTTTAATTTATTAGTTTTAATACAAATCGGGTATTCATACTTTAAGAGAAAAATAAATTGCTTTGTTCATAACTAATAACAGCACGTATTCTTGGTGTTAAACCACAAAGCTTTTGAATACATTGATAAAAATAAAACTGCTCCAATATTTCTACAACAAAAGTACAAATTTTCCTCAAAAGGCTTTGTTCAATACTCCGATCTGTATAACATAGTATTACGATATTATTTTATTACAAATACTGATTTTAACCTTAATATTAATCTAATTAGTTAATTTATCCATACATTTCTTGCTTTAAGTTAGGCTTATAGATTTGTATCCATTAATACCTTTTAAAACCATTTTCTTAAATTAATTAGGCAGATTGCTTTTTTTTTCATTTCCAATAAATGTACTTCTTCAAAGAGTACGAGACCTTTGCATGATTAATTGGCACTTCTCAGGAAATTGTAATAGTATGTGTTTGGGACAACAAAGAACTTTTAAATGCAAACAGAACAAAAAGATTCTAGGTAAAATAAGGATTAGCGAAATCACTTTTTTTATTATTTTCACCTCAGCCTTTTCTTCAATTCACGAATTTTTTATTGCTCTTATTTTCAGAAGAACTGACATTAGAAATTCAATTTCTGCGATAGCGTCATTTACAATGAAAAATGCCCTCTCAGCTGTCAAAATACTTTTATTGCTTCGTTTACTAATTATTCTTTCACGCACTTAGATTTATGGAAATTTTCCCGAATATTTCTCGCGTTTATAGAATCTAGAAAGTATTTGCAATTGAATAGGGATTTTTCTGAAGTCCATTATCATCCTGAAGCAGAAGGAAGAAAAAATCTTTGAAATTATATTCAAGGACAATGTAAAAGAGGTTTGAAGGTCATGTTTATTCTCGAAAAGAATAAATCACCCAGATTCGTGCTCTGCTTTTTTCAATCCAATGAATGTTTGTTCTTTCTTAGTTATTTATCACGAGACAACACTAATCCTAGGATAAATGAAACTGTAAATGAAGTACTTAAACTCACGAATATCGAGAAATATTTTTCTTTCCGATTCCTTTGTTTCGTATTTTTGTTTCGTGAATAATTGGTGACATGCAAATGCTAAATAGAAATTATAATCATTTCATTTATTTGATTGTTTAAAAATAATATCCTGTATCGATGAAATAAAATAAATAATTACTAAATTGATAATTAATTTTTAGGTTAACAAAAAGATGTATATATATATATATATATATATATTATTCTAATATGAATTATCAGTAACCAATAATTTTCACAGCAATGACTTTCAAATTTCCCCACAGCAAATTTTAGAATTTATTAATTTAAAATTCAAAACTAAGATAAAGAAAAATAAACAAAATTTTAAAAAAATAACATTACAACTAATAACGAATGATAAAGACGATGATGAATTATAACTAATGGTGAAGAATAATTAACGTTAGGTAAGAACGAATTCCAAAAAAAAAATTAATAAACTTTTAATTATACGTTATAGTTATTAGTCTTCAAAAATTGTTACTTTTAGACCTATCTTTTACGATGTGTGGTTATTAAATAACGAGATTGAGCTGCAAGAGATTTTATTTTGATGCCATACATATTTACTCGTTATCAATTTCAATATACACCTCCCCTCTATCCCTACAACGCTCCAAATAAATCTTTCATTGTTCGAAACATTGCTAGAAGACTTCTGTCAGCTCCTTCGGGACGCGTGTCGCTTTTTTTCTCCTCTTCAATGACTCAAATCTTGTTCCTTTTTAGGCAGATTTCACCTTAGGAAACCGATAGAAGTCACATGACTCAAAATAAGGCGAATGGTTCAACACTGGGTTGATATACTTGGTTTGAAACCTATTGACAGACAGAGTGGAATAAGCGGGGACATTGTCTTGCTGTAAAGTATGCTCTCTGAATTCCTTGTCATTTCCTACAGTCTCAGCAATTGCACGAATACTTAACTGACGGTCGGATCGAACCAGATTACCGATTTTTTTTCGATCATTATCATCCGTGTTTGACGTGGAAGGTTTGAAGGTCGACCTGGGTATCAATCATCTTCAAAACTTGTGCTCGCAATAAACATTAATTGTCCCAATCTCTTCTTTCAATAACATCAAAAGTTTCAATTGCGGCTTTTCCTCGTTTCATGTGAAGTTGCACTATAATTTGTTGCTCCCTTATAATTTTTTCGGCAAAACAAAAAAAAAATTAACTCAAAAACGAACGAAGGCTATGGGTAAATGGATTTGTTTACAGAAAGAGAGGCATTGCATTCGAAAGATAAAGCATTACGCTAAACAGTTGTCGGTCGCTGGCGTTTTGCGCATGCGTACTTCTTCTGTAGTAGCTTCAGTATCGCTATTTAATAACCACACCTCGTATACCGGATGTGTAAATGAAAAAGTATAAAAAATTAGTTCAATTCTAACTGAAATTAAGGAGCCTAAATTTGTAAAAAACTGCAGTGCTCTATCGGATATCTGGCAGATATCAGACAACAGTTCCGCCAGATTACTATTAAATCATGAAAAATAATGTATTTGAACAGAAAAAGTTATGAATTACTCTGGAAATTAAATACAGTACACGTTAATAACGTGTAAAACATATAAAATAATTAGAACTGCAAATATGTAATTGTTTACATTTATACCCCATATTATTTCATTGAAAGTAAGAGCATAAAACAACGCTTTTAACGCTTCTCTGCCTAAATAAAAACATTCGTACAACTAGCAGGGCCAAATAGATAAAATACTGGATTATAGAAGGAGTACTGTATTCAAACAAAATATATAAAATATATATAGAGAGAGAGAAATGGATTAAATAATTTACAGGTTTTAAACTCAAAAACGTTAGTTCTTAAAACTGGATTATCTTTAACTGACTGATTGTTTATTAATACCACTCTTAGAAGCAAAGAAGGATTATTAGCGTCGGAACTCGCAATTTCGAACATCAATCAAGGGATGAAAACGACACCTGAGTTGTCGGGAGAACGTGACGCCTCGGCGGATATAAGGGAATCACCCCTGCTTCACGGTGGGTCTTAGTGGAATCAGGACTCGAGCCCTAAAATTCAGCATAAATATCAGCAATTTATTTACACTCGAAAAACTAAATCATTAAATGATTAACTACTCTTTCTATGTTGATGTTTCAAATGCAAAAGCGCATGCTATTGTATTAAGCAGCTCATTTAGTTTTCCAGTGAATTAATATTTTAACAAAACTCTTATTTCATCACCAGTACAAACTAAACAGTAGCATTCTAATTAATCATTCGTAAATCATATGAATCCTACTGTATTGTTCCCTTCATTCCAAAACATTTATCAAAACGTATCCACAATGTAATTTGTAACAAAGATTTCTGCAAAAAAATGTATTTACGTT
>BMAW01013335.1:0-20731 GCA_019974015.1 Nephila pilipes
TCTATACTTCCAGGGCGGGCACCAACATTTTCCGGCAGATACACGCTGCTTCTCCGCATATTCACGCAGCACGTTCCACTACAAGTGTCGATAGCTTTCAGTCGAATTCTCGATCGATCTCCACAACAGAGACCCCAAAAACAGACTCAAATTTCCAATAGATTCAGGCCGAATCTCCAGCAGATTTACTCGGCCAAGCTATCCTCTGCAGATCCGCTCAACCACTTCCAATCGATTCCGCAATAAGTCTCCAAAGCAGACTCTATAAACAAACTGATTTCCTTGGCTGTAGCTCTAAGCGTACTTATACCTCTCTTAGTCAAACATGATGTCAAATGGGGAAATTCAAGAAAAGTCTATAACTTTCTTCCGGATCAGTCTTTCGTCTCGGTTCGAACACACACCAGATCTTTATATTTATCACCAAAGTCGCCATAGCTAAGGGATTTGTTTTCTGTGGTTCATTTTGTATTAGAATATCAGTAGTTACTTGGTGTATCAAAAATATAACAACTCATTTTTTACCATAAGGAATTCACTTTCAATTTTTGGATTAAGCGTCTATTCGTGCAATGGCTTAATGTGAGAGGGATTACTTCTAAAACGAGTTTTATATAAGAATTACAGCGAAGTGGTTTGTGTGGACGATTAGCCACGAGAATTTGTCTGTAAATTATAATCGGATCAATTTTTTTTAAAACTTTGCTGATGAATCATTCTTCTCATTGATGTTTCTCTTTGTAGCATCAAGACTCGGAAAGGTTACGACTTGGCGTCCACCGAAGGTAAGACCATCCAAGATGTCCAAGAGATCTATCCAGAATGGCAGCCGGAGGAGCCAAGGCCGTTTGTCGTTTTTTCTGAATGGAAATTACCGGTTGACGATAATGACCATGGCAGGAATTACTTCATTCGGTTTCGTTTCCCCATGCGCACTCGGGATGATCTCATCTTGGATGCCATCCCAATGGTAAGTAACAATTCTTCAATAAGATTACTGTTAAAGGTTAAAATTTTTCAAGACACCAAGAAATATGGTTTATCTTTTTCCTCGTTTTCCATCTCATTGCTCTAAAAATTCAACTATTCGCAAAGACTAATAGATCACAAACACCGTAATTTGCTAAGAAGGAGAATAGGTACTTTTTAAAACTATAATTCTTGAAAATGGTAAGAGGCAAATACATATAGGAGTCATTCACTGAAACAATTTAATAAAATAAAATTCTAGTTAAAATTTGTGAATTTCGAGTTCCCTATTTTTGCGCACGTGAAATCTCCGAAGAAATTATTTCTGTTTTCATAAGATTTCTTTTTCACTTTATTGAGCAGAAACACTAGCTCATTGTACATTAGAGATTGCTGTTCTGAAATTAGTGAAACATATCCAATTTCATTATTACCTGTTTGAAATCTATTATACATGTTTTAATGCATAAATGTTTTACTGAATACCAATACATAGTCCTCTTTAGCATTTGTTCTCTCCCCCCCCCCCCCCTATCAGATAGAAAATACTTACATTTCTCCCATTTTAGTTCATTGAAATATTTAAAGAAAATAATAGCAAAACATTTTGTGAGTTAAATGCACTAATATGTCAATATTAGACATTGAAACCAGAAATGGATCTTGGATATACATAGGGAAATTTTAAGAAGTGATTTTGAATTGATTGGGAAACTTTGCTAGCATCTCGAATTATTTACATTTATTGTGTTACGTTAGCTAAAAAGAAGTGGAGAAATAATTTCTCTTTCCTTAAGATCTCATAAAGATGTAATTGAAAAAGTACTCATTTATTAGTTATTCGTTATGCCATCCCTTTCGTACTTGATTTATTTGTATCTTTTAAATATTTCAAAATTTCGATTTTAAGATATCTCTTAACCATTAAAGATTTATAACTATACAAGTAATTAATAACATGTTATGTATATGCGAAGCACATTATACTAGAGAGTAAGTAGTAATTATGTTTGATAAGTGTGTAAATTATTGGATTTGGATTTTTAAGCGGTAAAAATACCACGAAAAAGCTTTATTGGATATCTGTGTCAGTGCGATTTAAGCTTGAATTTCAGTGAAAGAAATGTCATTATTGAGTTTTGTCAAAACAAATTTTTTAAGCAGGAATAATTTTTGAAATCCTTTTCCCTATCCTCTCTTTTGGAGTAAATGAAATTAATCCAATGAATTTCCTTTACAGCGCGGAGCCGAACGAGGTAGGTTTTTGGTTGTGAAGGCACGGCCTCACAACCGCTTTTGAGGAATTTTTACCCAAACGTAAGTCAACGGAGGGAGCACTTTAACATCAGACTCCACTCCCTACACGAATACATAACGAATACTACTAACATCCACGAACTTAATATGAACTGAAGAGCCGTAAAAGATTTAAATTTCAAATATTTTAAAAAAAATTCTAATGTTTTAATTTTTGTAGAACTGAAGAGTTTAGAACAAAAATACAGCTAAATATTATTTCGTAAAGTAACGCCTGTACATAATATTTTACAAACAAAATTTTTGGGAATGCTATTTTATTCTATTTCAAACATAGATTAGAATTTTAAAAACTTGCATCAAATGAGGAGCAACAGTTCTTATATCGATAGAATCAATGTTAATTTTAATGGTGTGAAAACGAATATAACTTTATTTACATATATTTATACATTTATAACAATAATATTCAACTGAATTTTGAAATAAAATATCTAATTATATAATTTCAAGTGATTAAAGTCCCTCTTACATAAAAATAGATTAAAATAAAAAAATAAATAATAATTAAAAAAAGGAAATTTTTGCTTTTACATTTCGAAATAGTGATTTATAATATTTTGTACAATTTATTTCATCGCTTAATACGTTAAATTTGAAGCCTAAAACTATAAGAAATACTCGCTGTTTTATGATATCCTACTAAAACTTAAAGTCAAAATCTCATGGATTTACTTCCGATATCATAACCTTATCTGAAATTGATCTTGAAAACAAACTACTCGAGTAATTTGCGAAATAAAATCGCTACTCTAATATCTACTTTCATAGATTTCCAGGATAGTTAAATTTGGCATGTCCATACATTTAATGGCTATTTTAGCGGGAAAACGTTATTAGGTTACCAGTTATAAAAAAAAATTTACAGTTAATTTATTTTAATAAATGAAAAAAAAATAAATAAATAAAATAAAATGAACAAAATTAGAAAACATTTTTTTTAAAAGAAGGAATATTATGAGCAATAAGAAATTTTGACAGATTTATATGTTCAGTAAAACTAATTATTGAACGAAAATCTTTGTGCATCATTCTTATACAATCAAACTCATTTATTATAAAATCTCCTATTTCCATTTATTTTGATCCTGAAAAAAAAACATTTTAAATCTTTAATAATTTAACATGGTTTAACACAAACGCATATACTATAAATAGTTTATGGGATAATCAATAATATTATAAAATGAAATATTTAAATAATACAAATCCGAAAATAATATAAATCAAAAAAATTTAATTTCCTTCACGCGAAATTTACTTTCGTAACAATAAACGGGAAAACGCATATTTTTTTTCAGTATGAGATAAATATACATAAAAAAAAATTATTTAATATTATTATTGTTATCAAAACTATTCAAGCACTTCTCTAATGAATCTTTAAAAAACTGTAATCATTTATCATTTTTTATTAATAAACTCTGATATTCAGAGTAGTATTTGCCCAATTCTGTCTCTAAAAATACATGATATTTTTGATGTTCAAGAAAACAAATTGAAATGAATATTTCTTACCTATCAGCAAGTGACACTTAAGAGTAACTTCACAGATCCTTCACGAATATATAGCACCAGAAAGACCTTACAATCATTTATTTATGAAGGATTAATCTCAACTGCAGCGTCTTAAAAGATTAAAATTTATATTATTTTTTTAAAAAAAAATTCTCGTGTTTTCATTTGTTGAACAAAAGAACTTAAGACAGAAAGCTATATATTATTCCGTAAAATAACATCTATACATAATATTTAATGTACGAAATTTTGGACAGTGCAATATTTTTATTTAATCTTTATCTTCCATTAGAAGCAAGAAAATTTGTAGTATCTTTATCTGCAGCACAAATTCATGATAGCTTCAATATTAATATTCATAGGGGCAAAACGCGTATAGTTACATTTCAGTATTTTGTCATTAATAACAATAATATAGTTATATCCAACTGGAATTTTTCAATAAAACATCTCATTACATAATTGCAAATGATTACGGTCCACTTTGCATAAAAATAATCTTAAAAAACCGGAATTTGTTTTTTCCTTTTCCATTTGGAAACTGTGATTTATAATTATGTTTTACAGTTTATTGCATCGCTTAATACATTAAACGTTTTCTGAATAATTTTTTGCATCGCATAACTCATTGCACTGTAATTCTAAGAATAGGGGAAATACCCGCTATTTTTGTGAAATCTTACTAAAATCCGAAAGCCATATTTACGCAATATCTAGCCATATTTACACATAAAGAAATGTCTAGCCATATTTACTCATAAAGAAATGTCTAGCCATATTTACACAGAGTTTTCATGACAACCGATTGAAAAAATATTCCTCAGAATACTCATAAATTCATTAAAATTTCTAACCTATAATTCAATTACACTGACAAAAACAGCTGATGAATTATATTCAACAATAACATCGAGTTTAAACGAATCTTTAGCCAATTTTTCAAATGCTTTGTATTTTTGAAGAGACAAATTTTAGAAACGCATAGCACAAAAGAGATTTGTCTTTTAAATAAATGCAAACTTTCAGACGCAGAATAATCATGGCAGCATTGGGCCATGCCCATTGAACCAATGCAAATTTATAGCCCCACCAGTGGCTTACATGGAAGCTCAAACTGGTAGATGAAGTTCTTCATCGTGCTGGCTGCGTGGGGTTTTCCTGGTTCTCCCCACGTGTAACACGAATGTGAGTCGACTACCCTTTAAGTCCTCCCAGGAAGGCACTTGGCGCACTTCACATTTCTTATTACGTTTATTCGGAAACTACATCCGAATTTTGTGTTTAAGAGACCAAGTATTTGATTACTCCATACATCTCTCGCGATTCCAAATTAAGTATTTCAATGAAAGGATATAATATTTAGTGATGTTCAAGGAGTGCGTCAAGTTCCTAGTTGTGGATGCGTTGATCCACGTCCCCCACCTTCAACGCACGACTACGCTTTTTTATTTACTCACCCACAATGAGAGACACAGGCAGAAGGACTCACAAAGGTGTGTTAGTGCAGAGGAGTCGGATGACTCAAGATTCCGACTCCTCGGGGCTGTCCCAGATTCAACCGGTTCAGAAAGAGGAGAGGACAGCCTTCGGAGAACGACGGTAGCCCACCTCCAAGTGGTGTTCCCCGGGCAACGCTGTCCCTATTCTGAGGTGGCGGCGGCAGAGAGGCTACTATTTCAAAACATAAACCAGCAAATCACTTTTACGTACAGCAGCATCAAAATGTTTCTAATAAAATTTAAGAAATTTTATTACAGTGATCTCAGAGGTTATATTTAGGCATTAAAAAGAAACGGAATTAAGAAGCAACCATAAAAATGTTGCCACCTCCGGTTTCTACAGTTTCTCCGGGGAAACTGTGGAAACTGAGGCTGAAGATTTCCCCCCTGCAGATCTTCATTACATGTAAAAGGTTAATAGCCAAAGCGCTGTCCTTGAGAGGAACCAGTTTGCAAACTCAGCGTAATAATGCACTGTACTTTCTTGACATTTGCTAATTTTTACAACGTTTTTCTGAATTTCACTTGGTGTGTGTGTGTGAGTGTGTGTGTGTCATCAAATTTTCGATCGTTAATTTAACCAACTTCCCATCAAGCTAGAGCTTTGAAATTTTGGGAATCGTTCGCACTCGCCTAACAATACAATATTTAGACGTTTGCGACAAGTTTTAACTAATATTTCAATAATTTTAATAAATCAAAATATTCTTTCCTCTCGGCGCTTTTAGGATTGAGGAAAATTTTTCTTTCCCCCTCTGGGGGAGCACCGGCACTCCCCACGCCGAAGAGGTATCGTAAACCTTTTGTATTCACAAAGGGGAGATACTATCTCCCCTTTACTATCTCCGAGATAGTTAGGGTTGCTGACTTTTAGTCAGTAATCATTCGCAAGAAAGAAAGTTTCCAATATTTGGCGCCATGTCTTATCACAATAATTTTTTCTGAATTCTGGTTCCCATTCTTTTTTTAATAGAATGACTTACAAACTTTCAAATGCATGTTTTGATTTTATGAGTATTAAGAATTTTTTAATACTCTCACAAATGTCTCTTTTTAAGTGAATTTTAAAGTTAAAAATAACTAACAGTTTTAACTAATATTTCAATAATTTTCTCTAATAAACTTTGCCACCATATAAAAACGTTGTTTTTAAAAACGTTGGTTTTTATATCGAATTATTCTTACTACGATACTGTTTTCTGAAAAAGGTTGTCGGTCTAAGTTGCGCTGCAGCTATCTTCTTGTCGATTATATGAAATATTACTTTAATATTTTAAGTGTCAAAATGAAACATTTTAAAATAAAGATATTTTTAAAAAGCTCAACAGTTTGAAAAAGAAAATTGAAATTATGTTGCAAGAAATATATTAAGTTAAATTTATTTGAATCTAATAAAAGTAATTTTTAAATTTTCAAAAGAGATTTGCGGGATTATTATTTAAATCAAAACATTTTTAAAAAATATACTTTTTTTCATTTTTCCTTAAATCACTTAAATTTATATTTCCATTTGAAACAAAACATTATATTCATTCGTTAAATGTATGAAAGTGCAAAAGATTATAATTTAGATGGTTTACATATATTGAACATTAAATACAGTGTTCGATGGTAAGCACAACACAATACTGTAAACACACATGTCAAAAATAATCAATGAAATTCAAAATTATTTTTAAAACGTGTTTGATTTTAATGTTACTAGGATCCAGCCTACGATAACTTCTCTATAATAACGTTATTCTATATATAGCTGAAGAAGGATGGTCTATTGCGGCAAAACATTGCCATACTTGTACTCAAATCAAACTTTATGTAATTGCCTTAGTTTATGTATTTATATTATTTATGTATGATTGATATTAAACAATATTTTCCTTGAAACACCTTGCAAGAGAAATTATTTAAACCATACGTTCGTTCAATGCAATACAAAACAACCTTTAAAAACTTCAATTTCCATTGACTGTTTAATTGTTTAAATATCTACGTGTACTCTCATTTAAAAATAAAACATAAATTAGAATATCAATTTAAAAAACATATGCATAAATTCGCGTTTAATTATTTTAATAAGAGAACATGTTTCATTTGAATAAAAAAGTATGTAGATTTCAAACATATTCTCATTCTAATATCCTTTTTCTAATTTTTTAAATTCTAATATTTTTTCATTTGTACGTCGAACAATATGAGGTTTTTTGTTTTTAGAGCTTGTAAAACTCATACAAATTTTATAAAGAATACTTTAATAATTTTGGATTATAATGCACAACAAATTTGCTGTTTAAAAACTTCATAATCAATTAATTAAATTATAAAATAAGCATATGTTCTCTTTCCTTTCATAAAACTCTTCTAATTCTAATTTACACACATGCAACTTTATTTTTAAGCAGATGAGAATATTTTTAAAGTTTTTAAAATAAAATCAGTACTAATGTAATCAATATTTAAATTAAATCAAGCAAATTTATCACTACAAGTATTATTTTAAATTATTGCACAACACAATAAATTTTCAAAATAGAACGGAATGAAAATTTATAATATACACATATACCAATCATAACCCTACGAAACATTTTTTTAGCTCTTCTGCATATATTTCGAGTAGCTTTGAGGTATTAATGATACTGTAACCAACACTCATCTAAAAAAATATATACTATAGAATTTAATCTATCAGAAGTTAAAGTGGATTTTCTATTGATTAATAGTTTATAATTATCTCTCTCTTATTTGCTTTAGATGCTTCACATTGTTCTTTAAGAGAATTTAGAGCGAGGAATAATTCAATTCCTTTCAATACTTCAATAAAAGATTTCATTGTCACTTGTAGGAATTCTTGGAATATCATTTAGAATTAATAAAGCATTTCCTTAGGTCATTCCTCCAAAGTCATAATCAAATATTTTATTGTCTGGGAAAGAATTTGAATGAATGTGAGGATTGAAAAAGAGATAATCTCCGGAAACACGAGGTGAAAAGATCCTAACTTCTACTAAAATAATTATTACTCACGCGGAATGATAGAGAGTTTCTGAAGATTTATTTGTAAAATAAATTTTATTTATGAAGAAAATCATTTTTAATAATATAGTGAATTTTTACTCAGCTAATTTTAGATTTATATATCTTGACAAGGGCTTCATATCTAAAATCATAACTAAAAGCTATTGCTCATGTTACGCGCAATAAATAGATTTGGTTCTGCAGTACTGTAATTTTAATTCTGCATTTTTTTAAAATGATATATTTTCAAATATTTTCATTTATTCATAGGAAATGTTATAATACCAAACAAAAGAATTAAAATGAAATATCTATACCTATATTGAAAAGAATAATAAAGATAAGTTATCATTAGAATTTCTGCTATTTGAAATAAAACCCAAATATATTTTGTTTTCTAAATGTTGTAACGTAAGCTATAGATAATCCTCATCAGAGACTTTTGCATTGAATTCCCGTCTTTATTTCCTAACTTCCGATTAAAATTCAATTGAAAAGAATAATAAAGATAAGTTATCATTAGAATTTCTGCTCTTTGAAATAAAAAATATCATTCAAATTTATAATAATAAGTTTACTACACCAAAGCAATAAATGAGCCAAATCTGGAGTCACCGGCTTCGGTCAACTACATTCATGAACACGTGACTCTGCTACACAAGTGTGGCAGGGTTGATTCCTTTTTGTAAGGTATTGTGACCCATGACATACATATATATGGGAATTTAGGGCCTGGCCGCTTGACATATGACATCTGTATGCACGTGGATTAAACTTGATATTGGCCAATAAGAGCGAATGGTGTTGAGGGACAAAAACGGAGGTTGTCTGTGATTGGATTGTCCAATCAAAAGTGAAAATAATTTGAAAAACGGGGGGGGGGACGTGAGACAGCCCTATCCGAGGATTTAAAAGGGACAGAAAGAAGAGAAGAGGGGAGATGAGAGGGGATCCTGACGGGGAGCGAAAGCAGCGATCCGAAAGAAGGGAACGAGAGAGAATACGATTTAGGAATTTCCTGCTCTTGCGATTTTGGGACTAAAATTGATGTGCATATTTATATTAAGCTATTTGTGGTTTTTTTGATGCTATTATTGTTTGTGACAAGGCAAAAGTGCCTTCTAACTAGAATATAATTCATACAATTGTAAAATAAGGAAGTATTTTTACTTAAGCTGTCTGATCCCTTCACGCTACGGATTCATTCCACACATTCTGGGGTCACGACGTTACAATGTATTGGTGTAATTTTCCCCTTTCGAAAATAAGTTTCCTTCCTAAACAAATTGGTAATCTCCCGATCCAAAAAAAAAGGTCATATTTTAGGTTTGAGTGCTTAACTCTAAGTCAGCTGTAATTTTATCTATTTTCTCAGGATAAAAAATTATGATTTGAGAAACAAAAAACGTATAAATTCGCTCTCACCTTCTTAAGTCGAACTAGAAACAACAAAAATTTTACGAATTGCTACCATATCTACGAGTCTTCAAAAAAAATAAAAGTGAATTAAGAAGAAAAAAATGTGCAACAGAGGTTAAAAAATAACTGTTTTTGACAACAGAAGGCATTGCTTAGGGAAAACTATTGTGTGTTGCTATCTGTTATTCAACGCCAAAAAAATCTGACAAATATTCATAGGTTAGTTTTATTATGAAAGCCATTTGTTTGTGATTACTGGGAAAATAATAATACTAAATACTATCAAATCAAAACTCTTTATTTACTACAAAAATACATTTTGTAATGTCTCAGTTATACACGTAATTCAAATCAAAATAACATTAGTATGATTTCTATTGTTGCAGCTTAGATGACAAATAACTTATATTAGGGTTGTAAGAAGTTACTTTTAGCAGAATGCCCGCTGAACTGGAGTCATTTATCTGTCAAATGGCTTCTAAGAGAGTCTTTAATGTTATTCATCTCTGAAAATAATGACTCGCAGGCATAGGTAGATGAAAATATGGTTAAAATAACACGAACCAGCTTCTTCAAACAGTTAAATGTATCTGGTAACGAACTTCCAGGTTTCCAAAATTTTGTTATTGGCCTTTTTACTTATATTGCTTGTCAATCTTTCTGTTTCAATTAATTCCAACTCTTTCCTTGTTTCAATAAATTTTTGAATTCATATTGAACTAGACTGGAAATCAATCAGCTGCATTTCAATTTTTCTTCAATTTCCAACCAATCGAATTGGGACAAGTTCAGTTTATCATATGAAGTCACATCAGGGTACATAATAAACATGAGTGTTTCCGATAATTCTCTGAACTGAGAAAATCTCGGGGAACATTCATTGATTGAAGAATCAATTACAGAAATAAATTCTTCAGCGACTGTTTCTTCCCCTGGTTTCTCAAGTGTATCTAAATCATTGATATATATTTTTTTTTCAAGTTTGGAAAATACTTGTAGTTTCTTGTAATAATATCTTTCCTGTGTGTGTGTGACTTGTAGTTTCTTGTAATAATATCTTTCCTGTTTGTGTGTGACTTGTAGTTTAGCGTCAAAAGCGCGAATGAGATATATCATGGCGATAATTCTTTTATTTGTGCCTTGAAGCTTAACGTTCAATTCAATGAGACGTTAGCATAGGTCTGTAGAAAACATCAATTTTGAAAGTCGCATAACATCCAACAACTGTAGGTATTGTTCAATTTCCCCCTCATTTGGCAGAAACAGTCTGATTTCTTCCAAGCAATCAACAAACCTTTGAAGTACGTTCCCCGGCTCAACCAGGGAACAATATTATACATCAGTAAGCTATTATACACCCAGATGACTAAAGCATCAATGACTATTAAACAAAGATGACTATTTAACAAAGCATCAAATTTTCGCTTTTTTGAAGCCTGCGACGAAATGAGAATGACTATTTTTGTGACTACCGCCATTACATTATCAAGAGATGTTAAACCACTCTTAGCACGCAATGCTTGTTGGTGAATGATGCAGGGGAATTCAAGAATTGAATGTTTAACATCTGTTTGAAATAAACTTATGAAACCATTTTTTTGCTCATTATACTTGGAGCACCATCAGTTGTTAATGAAACAATTTTTTTCAAATCAATTTCTTTCTCAGCAAGTGAATTTTTAACTGCCATACAAATATCTGTTCCCTTTGTAGTTGTTAGCAACGATGTTATCGCAATTAATTTTTCCTTAATGACGTTTCCTACTCAATATCGAGTAAAAACAGCGAAACGTGCAAATTTAGTGACGTCAGTGCTTTCGTCAAGACATAGCGATATAAAAGGAGCGGAGTTAATGTCAATTTTTTGTTGATCTGCTACATTTCCGGCCGGTTTTAAGATTCTTTCTTTTATTTTGTTTCTAGGTAGAGAAATATCTTTGATGCGCTGAATTATTTTACCTTTATTATCGAAATCATCAAAAAGTAATGGCTCGCTTGCTGTCCAGGCTTCCTTCAAAAACTCTCCCTCTTGAAAAGGTTTACTATGCAGAGCAATGACATTTGCAGCCAAGTAATTTGCCACGCTCGAATGACAATTTTTGCCAACATATTTAATCTTAGACGTCGACTGTTTAGTTCTGTCTTTCACTGCACTTGCAATTAATTCCTTTTGCTCTGGTTCGTTTTTTTTTTTTTTTTTTGTATAATAATTTTTTTTTTTTTTTTGTTGAACTAGCCATATTAAATAACAGTTAAAAATCATAATTGTAACACAAATAAATTTTAAAATACAGTCATTTCAACGAAACTGACTATTATGCTATGCGTAAACAGACTATGCATCATTAGAAGTTGTAGTCCACAATGTCACTACAAAAACAAAAGAGCGCGCTTCCTGCCCTCCGCGCCGCTCCCGAACATTCCGAAGCATAGGATCACTCGCGTTCGTTCGTAAGTTGCTTTATAATAAACTTTCAGATCAGCGGGGTATAATAGATCAGTTCAGCCCAAAATATTGTGTCGCGTGCCATCAATGGCCTATCTTATGTTAAATCACTGAAAGAGGAAAAAAATGGCATGCAAGAAATAAATTGCTTAAATATGAAATCAATGATATTGTCCCTCAATTAAAACTATGTTCAGTAAAACTAAATTTTTATTTTGATAGATCAAAAAAATAGCCTTAATGCCCTTAAAAAATGAAAATATAAACTCTTGTGAAGAATATAAAAAATAAAAACATGGAAAATGGTGTTATAATTTCCACATAAATAAAAACCAAAGATTTTACAAAATTCAAGCAGCCACAAAGCATTTATATATCATGAATACAAAACGTCTAATGCTTTCCAAAGTAATACATGAGCCATGTTGCGTTATTAACTCAGATTTTTACTTTCCAATGAGAAATCGTAACAATTTAGACATTTTGTAAATTAAAATAATAATGTGAACAGTTATTCAGTTTATATACAAACAAGATGTGGTTGTATCTGTAACTATCTTTCATATTTACACTAGAACGTCGTGACCCCAGATTTTGTGGAATGTCTCGGTAGCGTGAAGGATCACACAACTTAAGTAAAATTACTTCTTTTATTTACAATTGTTAACAGTTATACTCAAGTTACAAGGCGTTTTCGCCCAATTACTTTTTGAAAAATGTCATGAACAAAATATCACGAATAGAAATATATCAATATGAATTCAGTCACCAAATGATAGAGTTCAACAAATCAGCACGAGCAGTGGAATAGCATAAATTGCAACCTGTATCGCTCATTTCTCTCAGGATTACCTCCTCTCGTTCTCGCCGCAGAATCCCTTCTCGTCCCCTTCTTTGTTTTTCTCCGTCCCTTTTAAATCTCAGGGTAAGGCTGTCTCATGCCCCCTTCGATTCATTTTTATTTCCAATTGGATGGCCAATGACTTTCAAAGACAATCTCCGTCTCTGTTCCCCAACACCATTCGTTCTTATCGGATAATATCCAGTTTGAAACATGGGCACGCAGGTCCCACATGTCGAATGTTGTTGGAGTTGGTATCCACCAAGCCAAATAGGGAGAGCAGTTAATTTAATCACACATTTATTTACAGTATCTACGTGCCAATCACACATAAACAAATAATTATACTATTTACAACTATACAAGGCTTCCAAATAGCCCATATTTTTACTTAACCCGCTTTTGCGGTCAGGAGAAATTACATCAAATACAAGAAAATAACCCGCCTTACGCGGTCAAGAGCATTTATCTTTTGAATTCGATTTTTTATTCGAAATTTTATAATTGTTATTTTATCAGAATATTCTTCGCTTGTTTTTAATTCATTATCAAATACAGTAGGATCGGTTATAGCAATTTCGATTTCGGAATTCACAATGTTCAAATAATTTTCCTTTTTATTTATATGTTCCAAGAGTTCAAGTATTTCATCCGAATCAGTATCTTCCACTGAAGAATCCAAGATTGATTCAGTTTTTGCCATAAATTTAGTCACACTTCCGCGCAAAATGGATCTTTTGGCTTTCAATTTTTCAAAAGTATTCATCGTGTTTCCGAAATCGATTTTAAAAAGACATGCAAAATATATTCAAAGATTTACTTTTAATTGGCTACATAGATTCCTGTCGGGTTTCTCGGCACCAAATGTTGGAGATGGTATCCACCAAGCCAAAATAGGGAGAGCAGTTATTTTAATCACACATTTATTTGCAGTCACTTCGTGCCAATCACACATACACAAATAATTATACTATTTACAAACTATACAAGGCTTCCACATAACCCATATTTCAATTTAACCCACTTTTGCGGTCAGGAGAAATAACCCGCCTTACGCGGTCAGGATTCAAGAGCACTCTGAAAATATTACCCATGAACCCGTGCGCTCTCACTTACACGAGACAAGGCGCCTCCTGGCGGGATCCGAGTAATTTATTTCCAACAAATGTCAAACAGAGAAGCCCTCAATCCCCATGTCATAGTTCACAACTCCTCACAAAGGTGGATCATCCCTATCACATCTGTGTAGCAGTCATGTGTTCATGAATGCACCAAAGTAGCTGACACCAGGTGTAGCTTATTTATTGCCCGCTTTGGAAAAATAAACCCTTTTATTACACTTTTTGAATGGGAAGTCGAGAAACAAAAACGGAAGTTCAATACAGATGTTTCGGGCGAGGGATTATCTAAAGGCTACGGTTGCAACACTATTTGGTTTGATGGAAGAAGAGACATATGTAATTAAAATATAATCAGAACTATTAAATGTTCAGATACTGACAACAGCTAGGAAGTTGCTGATGAACACTGCATGAGGGTTCGATATATGTTTGATGTTAGTTTGTATAGATATTTCATTTAATCCTCATAACCTATAATAAATAATTGTTACTTATGGACTGTTATGTTCATCATCAACATAAACAATGATACTACTACAACAACCTCAATGTTTTCTTCTACTTAAATGTAAACATTTGCAAAAAAAAATTGCGGATGAGGGAGAGTGAGTGAATGAGTATGTAGGTTTTTGTGGTGCAAGAGCCAAATCAAGTTGTGCTGCGCAAATATTTGATCGAATTATCTAATTTTTTTTATTTGAAAAACACGTTAAATAAACCAAAAAGAATGCTAAAATACAAGGAAAGACAAAAAAAAAAATGTTAGGGTTAAAATATGGTGTATAGAGCCAATTTTAAACAAGTTAGGGTGAGAGTTTTTCTCCCACCAAGTCAGACAAGCTTAAAATAGAATTTTATAAAATTTTTATCGGTACCACTGACGAAACACTAAACAGTTAATCAGAATGTGATAAACGGTGTGATGAGGAGAGAGAAAATTAGGATTACAATTGATTATATTCATTGATTTTGCAACAAATTTATTTTGATTATATATATATATATGTGTGTGTGTGTGTGTGTGTAGGATTTTCCAGCTAATTATCAAAGAATTTATTGTATTTTCCAATGTACTGTAAAACCAGTTCCTCGGTTACTCGATAGATGGCACCACGAATCAGCGTCATGTGATAGTTCATACAGCACCTATTCCTGAATAAAACTGAAGGACATTTCGTTCTCGCTCTCTTTCCTCCACTTTTCGTTTCTCTTCTCCTTCGCATTACACGCGTCGGAAGTAAACTCCGAACACCAGAGTGCGTTCCAATGCCCATCGCTGATATGCGATACAATGAGGCAGCTATCTATCTTGCTCTGATGAACTGGTCAATTCGTTATCTGCTGTTGTAAATATTTTCACTCTTCATCATCTCTTCTAATAAACGAAGTAAAACAAGTTGAGCCTCATCATTGAATTCTTACGAAATCATCATAGAACCCGGTAATGGAATTACCCCCCCCCTAGACAACCAGCTCTTTGCGTAAGAGCAAACCATCGTAGATTCGGGATGTACAATCTCATCATCCCACCATCTATCTATATATATATATATATATATATATATACCCTGGTGTACGAAACTTAAGTAACAATGTAAATCTTAAGTAGATAGCCATGAAATTTCAGAAAAGGGGTTATTGCAATCAGTACAATGAACGCGTAATTCAATAGAAAGATGATGTAGTATATGCAAATGTCAGGAACAAAACATCATAGGCTACGTGAGTGTTTACAAAAGCACGGGTTTGGCGCGCGTCGCTCAAGACTACAGTAAAAGGAAAAATGGAGGCGCAATTAGACATCCTCTGCAAGTGCAAGTGAGTTCTTTCGTAAAATATGCCTAGAAGAAATCACCTGGACGACTTTACACGTAGAAGAATGATCGGAAAGCTATAGAAAGGGCGTAGTTTGACTAGTGTAGCTGAAGAGTTCGGAATCAACAAAAGTGTAGTTTCGCACTCTCGGAAAGCCTTCCAAACCATAGATACAGCCGTTAGAAAGGTTGGTGATAACCGCCCTACGAAAACAACTGCAGTGGATGACCGATATAGCGTCCTTAAGGAAAAAAGAACCCGATACCAGTCAGCAAGAGCCATTCATCAGCAACTGTGTACAGCAACAGAGCAACAAATGTGGCTGTTTACTGTGCCCAGATGCCTTCACAAAAGGGGCCTATTCACCCGTTATCCTTAATGCTTCATCCCTTTGAAAGTTGGCCATCGGTGGCACAGCTTAAAGTGGTGTAAAGAGCACAAAATTTGGACATCTCCTAAATTGAGTAGTGTCCTCTTTACGGATGAGTCGTTTCAGTGCTTCAAGCGATTCTCAACGCCAGTTGATTTCGAGAGAGGTCGGGACACTGTTTCATCCCAGTAACATCACAGAAAGAGACAGTTACGGTGGTCCTAGGTTGTCGTTTGGGAATGTATTATGCTGAATGGACGGACTGAGCTCCACGTTTTCGGCAAAGGTTCTGTTTCCGGAAATGGCTATTGTAAGGAGGTGATCCTTCCCCATATGCGTCTGTTCCGAGGTGCTATTGGAACAGACTTCGTTTTGATGGATAAAAATGCACGGCCACACCGTATTGCTGGTGTTAAGCAACCGGTGGAAAGATATCACTCGAAAGGATTGGCCAACGTTCTTTTCTGATTTAACTCCCATAGAACTCGTGAGGAATGCTTTGGGAAGAAGCCTTGAGGCACTACTGCATCCTCCGGGGAACACCCAACAACTAAACCAGATGCTGATTGAGGAATGGGCACTCTTACCTCAAGAACTGTTGGACAACTTGGTGCTGAGTATGGAGAGTTGGTGCGAAGCAACCATTGCAGTAAGGGTAGTGCATATCCCATACTAAGGAACACCTGCTTGTTGTTGCTACTCTTGGACATACAATCATATATAACGATACTATGAGTTCAATAAAGACTTTCTTTTTGTTTGATTCCATACTATATGTAGTGTATTCATTTTTGCCCAACTATGTTTTCGTCATCGTTTAAGTACTAAATGAGATCTCTCATTTCTGAATAACATGTTTCTCAGATGATTTTTTGTGGAGTTATGGCAAGTAAAACACCTGTTACTTAAGTTTTGCACACCAGTGTATATAATTAAATTACAGGACCAAAAACAAAAATCATAATGTACTCAAAATAAAAAATATTTTAAATGTCATCAGAATTACTTTTTTTTTAATTTGCACTTTTAAAATTAATTTTTTATATACCTTTTTTAATTCCTTTTTTTTTTTTTTTTTTTTTTTTTGCTATACCTTTCCTATAATCGATAAACGACTGATGTCAGAAGCTAGCTAGAGAATTTTCAAATTAATTTAAATTTTTGAAGAAAACTGTGTAAATTTTAACAATTTCACTCCTTGAATGAGTTTTTCAAAAAAAAAGATAGTTATAATTACATCAAGTTTAATTATTTTAAAGTAATTTTTATGTATGTTTAATATTATCACTTCAAAATTAGATATTTGATATATATTTTTTTAGCTAACATTTCCAGTTTGAGAGTTGGATCACAAGCAAGTTATTAATTTAAAAAGTAATGTAAATTCAATTTTCTGTAATGTTTATAAATATCAAAAAATGTGTATAAATTTAAGTTCTTATATTAATGTAAGATTGAATTAAATAATTTTTAATTTAATTAGTACCTCTAACTGAAAATTTATTAATTTCATTCATTATATATTCTTTTTTCTTTTTTTTTTCCTGTTTCTAAAATGCTAAGCATTGAGAAAAGGAAACTCATTGTATCAATAAAAGAAAATTCCTAATTTGATTATCCTTGATGAGTAATACAATGAAAACAACTGAAATAGGCTTTTTCACATGAGCAAGGCCTAATATTTTCTCATGTACTAACTATTTAATGGGTTTTCTGTAACTGTATGTCTTCTGTACAGTTGTATGTCTGGGTCAAAATTTTAAAACATTTTTCTCACATTTTAAAGCGCTGAATTGAGATGAAATTTTCAAAACACAATTATTTTGGATAACAATACGATAATTTAATAATAATTAATAAAAAATTATTTGATTAAAACTAATTATTTAAAGAATTAAATTTCACGCCAAGTTTCCTTTAAATCTTTTGCCAAGGTGAAGGGGCCATTTCTTAAAATCTCTTTTATTACTTTTTATTTTGTTAAAAAATCAATGGGAAAATTAATTTTTTTAATTTAATTTATATTTAAAAAAATATAAAAAATTATGTTCCACAAAGAGTGAAGTTTGAAAAAAAACTCATGTTCAAAAAAACTCGTTTTTTAAAACGTTTTTCTGAATTTCACTTGGTGTGTGTGTGTGTCATCAAATTTTCGATCGTTAATTTAACCAACTTCCCATCAAGCTAGAGCTTTGAAATTTTGGGAATCGTTCTTACTCGCCTAACAATGCAATATTTAGACATTTGCGACAAGTTTTAATTAATATTTTCTTTAATAATGCAGTTTAGCCCAAACACTTGGCGCGATTTCAAAAATTGGCACCAAACTTGGCGTTTTTTTGTTTTTTTTTGGCTGAGCGTTAAATTTGTGAAACGGAACAGGGTAGCCACATTTGGCAAAATACTACCAAATAATTCTTGTCGCTAAGGCTGGTTGGGTTAAACTGCATTCCAACCATTAATTTACCGGATGAATTAATTTTAGTTAGTTTTTACGTTTTTATGTATTTCACTTGGCGTGTGTCTGTCTGTGTGCGTATCAGTGTGTCATCAAATTTTCTATCATTAATTTAACGAACTTCCCATCAAGTTAGAGCTCTGAAATTTTGGGAACTGTTCTTACTTGCCTAACGATGCAATATTTAGATATTTGCGACAAGTTTCAACTAACATTTTCTTTAATAATGCAGTTTAGCTCAACCTCTTGGGCGATTTCAAAAACTGCCAAACTTGGCGTGGGTTTTTTTTTTTTTTTTTGCTGAATGTTAAATCCACGAAGCGGACCAGAGTAGCCACATTTGGCAAAATACCGCCAAATAATTCCTGTCATCAAGAGTGGTTGGACTTAACTGCATTCCAAACATTTAATTTACCGGATGAATTAATTAATTTTAATGTTTTTATCAGTGTGACATCACATTTTCTATCAATAATTTAAATAACTTCCCATCAAGCTTTAGCTCTGAAATTTCGGGAACCATTCTTACTTGCCTAACAAAGCAATATTTAGATATTTGAGACCAGTTTTAACTAATATTTCAATAATTTTCCTTAATAAACTTTGCCATCATATAAAAACGTTGGTTTTTATCTCGAATTTTATTGGTGTTATTTTAAAATTTATTCGGGATATAAGAGGACTTCACCGATGGTAGCGAGCTCATTCGAAGATGAAAGTTAGAGTCTTTATATAAGATGGCCAAACCATAACACCAGCACTCCGGAATGGATATTAATTAGCGTAAGTAAGTGTACTTTCGATGACCAGGCTCCTCAGAAACAATTACTATGAGAAAAGAAAATACCTTCTTCAAATTTCTTATGTATCTTTATTTTCATAAGCAAAACATTCCGAGATACAAAAAGAAAAAAACAAAACAAAAACTCGTCAATGTTAACAACAAAAAGAACGAATACTGCGATTGTGCCATAAAAACCAATTATTAAATTAAATATTAAAATAAGAGTTAACGATAAATTATTCAACTAGACAATAATATTAAAACAAAGGCAAGCGATAAAATATTTAATATTGAATTAAATATATTTTAGCATTGTTAATGTATCTTAAGCAAACTAAATGTAATTATTGTAATCAAAATGTGTTACAGTGTCAATCTTTTGAACCTAACACCATGCATCCTTTATTTCATGCCTACGCATGTTTGTTGACAACATGTTAGCACACGTTTAAACATTACATGTTCATAACACTTTCGATAACAACCTCTAACGGCAAAGTAGAAAATTAGCTGAGGTTTAAAGATTTACTTACGGCTAGCGTATTCCAAACAAAACTATTCCAAATGCTATGAAATTGCAACAATTGAAAATCAGTTGAATAGATGAAGCATTGAGAGTAAATCAATCAATTTCTGCTTCCGATTCATATTTTGATATTGTATGGATATTATTAGATGACTAGCTGATACCCGCCCGCTTCGCTGGACAGACGATAATATAATATTTTGGAACCTATATGTAAGATATCAAGAAAAATTTCAATTCTTTAACGATAATGAAAATCTAAATTTAAAATTTTAGGAAATTGATTGTCTGTAATAATGGTTATTCAGAACTTTTTAGTGGTAATTCGCTTATATATATATATACACACACTTTTGCAATTTGGATTTCCTAATTCAGCCTACCAAGTCGCAAAGGGGGAAGGTTGGTACCATTAAACTAGTTTAACCCCGCTTAATAGGTCCTCAGCCCGATATTGCTATTTGACTTGCTGGGTTCCATATTTTCATTTATTTTTCTTTCATTGTTACATTTCTTTCTGCATTTTTGTCTTTTTAAATATTTTAAATTATTCTTTCATAAATTTTCAGTATATATATATATATATATAGATAGATAGATAGATAGATAGATAGATAGATAGATAGATAGATA
>BMAW01013335.1:20741-45210 GCA_019974015.1 Nephila pilipes
GATAGATAGATAGATAGATAGATAGATAGATAGATAGATAGATAGATTGTCTTGCGTGTGCTCTACTCCGTAAGAAGTCGCCTTTTTAACATTATTCAAAATCCCGCTAAGTTTTGGAGCTAAACTACACATTCACCAACCGTGGGGTTCCACACTGATTTATTTCTATCGCTAAATCTGTACGTTTCCTATTTTCGACATGCAAAAAATTTTGCCAAATCTTGCCAATCCTCCTGCAATGCTTCAATATTAAATATTTGGTATTTTTCCATTTCGCACGCGCAAATCTCACCAAATAAACTTAATTGGTAGCAATAAACAGTATACATATAAAAATATATATTCCGTTCGGCGTTGGTCGTATCATTTTTGGCGACTAAGTCTCCAAAAATTACATAACCGATGGATAAGAGTAGATTAACGGATGAAAATTACATTTTGGATAAGACTTCCGTAAAACCCATTCTTAGGGAATGTCTACATCGCAAAATGAGTAACTGTGCTAAATTTCAAGCCAATCGGTTGTATAGTCTTTGAGATCTCGTGATGAGTCAATCAGTGGTATTTCGCTTATATATACAATAGATAGATATTCGCGAATAAACATGAACTTGTGAATACTATGATTAAAAAGCTGGAAAGTCAACCTAATTTTATTGAATCGTCTAGTGCAATTTTTAATTTTGAGTGTGTTAGAACTGTAACTGTTTTAGATTATAAAGTAGACAATTTATCTGAAACTATGGTTGTATTTATAGTAGTTGAAAAACTTGATAAATTTACGTGGCAATGGTGTAAAAAAGAACTTAAAAATGCCGATGAGTTTGGTACATTGAATCAATTACTTTCGTTTTTGCAAAGCCAATCAAGTACATTGCAATAGAGTAAAATTAAAGGGGGGGGGAAGGCTATGATTTTTAACATAAAGCGACGTTATGGTTGTGGTATCCATTGCTGAGAAAATTCTAAATGCTTAAAATGTCATGGATTTCGCGGGCTTTTAAAATGTCCAGAATTCATAAATCTCTCGTTGAATGACAAGTATGAATGTGTTAAGAAGCGTAATCTTCACTTCAATTGCATGATGTTTCATAATTTAAGAAACAGTGTGTCATCCTACTGCGGTTTAAAATGTGCAAAAATGCGTAATTCTCTATTACATTTTGGAAGTAAAAAACAAAATACATATAAGAGCGAAAATTTAGAAGCGGGTAGTTCTATCCAAAATATGGAAGTAATAAATCAAGTAGCTAGAACCCTAATTACGCCAGGGAGGCTTAATCCGAATGCTGTACCATATAAAGAATTTGCGCAGAATTCGAGAGAGTTTACTGGAGCATCTATGAATAAAATGAGTCATGCAAAAACAGTTCTTTCTTCGGAGACTAATTATAAGATCGGTTTCGGAATTGAAACATATTAGAGCTTTTTTGGTGTTCGTTCTGTCATGGGTATCTAAACTATGACCGTTTGAGAACCGCATTGCAAAAAAAAAAAAAAAAAAAAAAAAAATTGGGCCACACATACAATATTTTTTTTTAACAAATTGAAATAAAAATTAACTCGATGTAGTTTTATTAAAATAAATTAACTTCTTTTTACTATACATTTTTTTAAAATTTGAATTAGATATGTATAGGTAACAGGTCAATTGAAAAGTCCCCACCCTGACACATAGATGGCTCTACTAGAATTAAATCCATATGTATTTTAGTTAGCCCTAACCCTCAAAAGATGCGTGTATAAATTTGACAGCTGTCGGATCATTAGTTTGTGAATTATAGCATTTTGAGTGAAGCAACTTTTGCTATTGTGAAAAAAAATGGATAATAAGGAATTTCGCGTGTTGATAAAATATTGCTTTTTGAAGGGAAGAAATACAGTTGAAGCAAAAACTTGGCTCGATGCCGGGTTTCCGGACACTGCTCCAGGAAAATCAACCATCAAGGATTAGTATGCTAAGTTTAGACGTGGTGAAATTAGCACCGAAGACGGTGAACACAGTGGACGCCCAAAAAAGGTTGTTACCGACGAAAACATTGAAAAAATCCACAAAATGATTTTGAATGACCATCAATTGAAATTGAATGAAATAGCAGACACTCTAAAGATATCAACTGAACGCGTACATCATATCATTCACGAATATTTGGGTAGGAGAAAACTCTGTACAAAGTGGGTGCCGCGCGAGCTCACTTTTGACCAAAAACAACGACGAGTTGATGATTCGGAGCAGTGTTTGAAGATGATCAAGCGTAATAAACCCAAGTTTTTGCGTCGATATGTGACAATGGATGAAACATGGCTCCGTCATTTCACTCCGAAGTCCAATCGACAGTCATCCGAGAGGACTGCACACGATGAACCCGCTCCAAAGAAAGGGAAAACGCAACAGTCGGCTGGCAAGGTTATGGCGTCTGTATTTTGGGATGCGCATGGAATAATTGTCATTGACTACCTTGAAAAAGGAAGCACCATCAACAGCGGCTATTACATAGCTTATTGGACCGTTTGAAGGACGAAATCGCCGAAAAACGGTCTATTTGAAGAAAAAGAAAGTGTTACTTCACCAAGACAATGCACCGTGTCACAAGTCAGTGAAAACGATGGCAAAAATCCATGAATTGGGCTTCGAATTGCTTCCTCATTCACCGTATTCTCCAGATCTGGCCCCCAGCGACTATTTCCTGTTCTCAGATCTCAAAAGAATGCTCGCTGGGAAGAAATTTTCGTCGAATGAAGAGGTGATCGCTGAAACTGAGTCCTATTTTGAAGCAAAGGACAAATCGTACTACAAAAATGGTATCGAAAAGTTGGAGGATCGCTATAATCAGTGTATCACCCTTGAAGGGAATTATGTTGAATAAAAAAAAAAACTAATTTTGCCAAAAAAATGTGTTTTACTATGGTAGGCCGGGGACTTTTCAATTGACCTTTTATCCACAGAATTTTTAAATATTCTCGTGGTGAATAATCTATCGCTGTTTGTCTGAACATATTACTGATATCTGCAGCAAATGCATGTTAATGTTTCCTAAACTTTATTAAAATGGAGAATAGATCACCCTGTAGGACGCTACCTGTACAAAATAGGTCATTTAATGAGAAGCCAGAGACGATCTCAGCAATTGTATTAAAGACTACTCTAAATTTAGTCGCAGTACTAGAAGGGCGCAAGACACCTTAGCGAGACAAAATATATCCATTATCATCATTTTTATTACTCGTTATTTGTTTCAAGTTGTTTATATTCACATAAGAACGAGTGTAATGATTTCATAGTTGGATAACGATTAAATATTTCCATAAATTATTACTAATTATTACATTATTATTAATTCCATTTTTAGACCCAAATAATTCGCACAAAATCAGAAGCTATAATATTAATTTCACTGGAATAATCTACAATTTTGACAAAAAGTTGTTGTCTGTGTTCTGAATATATAATTTGCAGTGCCCAGTAGAACCGATTTACGGTTTATAAAAGTAGACCAGTAGGAACTAGTAACAGTCTGCTCTGATTGTATACTAGATGGAAAGGGGAAAAAACAAAGAGGGTTTATCTTTCTCCACGTTGGATGTATCATTTTTATTATTTATTAGCAAAGTGTCATACAGCAAAAGGTTATGGTTATCGTTACAAAAGAAACAGCTATATTTGGATTTATAATTGGTATCTGGATGAAATGATAAACATTTTATAGATATTTTATTTTTAAAGCCATTTAGACGATCGAAAATTTTTAGAGATTTGAATTTTGGACAACGATAAAGAAGATGCATTTCCTCAAATTTTCTATACAACAGTTTCTGTTTTTGTTAAAAATCACAACGAGTGATTTTGGGTCAGCATAAGTTTGTTTTGGTCTTAAAAATCGTTTATTTGAATTATAAGAATTAATTTAATTAGAGTTTTTCTGTGTAATATATATATATATATGTGTGTGTGTGTTCTGCCTTTTAAAAAATTTGAAAAGCAATCTAGTAATATCGATTCGCTCGATTTATTTTCCATTTGGAATAATTTTTGCTATTCAGAATCAATTTTTCTTTCTAAGATATTCACTAGTAATGCGTCAGATAAATTATTTCTTAATTAACTCAAGTTTTCTAATGCTTTTAGCTTTCTTCTTACAACATCGACAAGATTTTTTAATTGCTTGGAAGAATCTTTTATTTTTTGAAATTGACAGTTATTTTAATGTAAGAGAATCTATTGCAGCACGTTTAGTTCTATATCTCGTATCTAATGCCGAAAATAAGGATTTAAAAGTATCTTGAGTACATTCCATTAGTTCTGCTTCATTTTTTAACCCTCTGACTGCTCAATTTGTGGATCGAAATCACTTCAAAAATTGTGTAATTTTTTTATTGCATATTTTAAATCTATATATATTGGAGAATCGAAAAATGCATTTTTTCTTTCTGGAGAAGATTTTTTTATCATGAGAAACTAAGTTGCCAGAAAAACCAGTTTCAGACGTTGTCACCAGAATTTTTTTTTTTTTAATAAATTTCAATTGAATTACAGTTAATTTTTATTTATTGCATACTATTAAAAAGTAAAACGAATGAAATTTAAGGAAATATAAAGCACCTAGAAAAAAATACCTTAGATATACAGTTTAGTATGATAAAGTTCGAAATAAAGTTCAAGGCAAAATCCAACTTCACAGTCTTTGCACCAGATTCGTGTTTCTTTGCGATTTTTTTTCTCCCATTTGCATCTTTTCTTGAACAATATACTGTCTTCGATGCTCTCTTTTTATGGGGTCAGGTGGTATGTCGTTTGCAAAATGACAAGCTGTCAATGCGAAGTTTGAGCGGTAATACCACATGCTTTCAAATGCCGCAATTTAGTGGACAATTAAACGTCAAAAAAAAAACGTAACCAAAACGTAATTTGTATGTCTTATACTGTATATAATTTATTTCAGTGGTTAAATGGGGGAAACACGGGATGCGCTCCTCAATAAAGGAAGAAAAACACATGCCCGCAGAAATCGCGGGATGAGCAGATTTTGCTACATTTGAGTGGCCCATGGAAATCGCGGGATAATCAGCCAGAGGATGGCGCTTTTAAGTAACAAAATTTTTGCATGTCATTTAGGCTTTCATTTTCACCTATAAATGACATAAATCGTGTTTTAAAAAACCGAGTCTTCATATTTACCTGAAAATTATGGAAATTGTGTACGAACTTTAGTTTTTTTTATTTTTTTTTTACAGTTTTTGGTACATTTCCGGAATTAGTTACTCTTTTACATTTCTTTGATAAAATAATTTTCACTCTTTCCTCCATATCTTCGTAGTTGAAACTGCATCGAGAGGTTCTAGTGATCAAACTCTCCTGAAAGATTCAAATAATCGTTGCGCGAAGGAGGTTAAGTTTTTGAAAGATGGTTTTATTCCAGCTCGCTAGGATTACATGTTTTCGTCTGAATTTTTAGCATTTGTTTTTCTGCTGGACTCAATAAAAACTTACTAAATGCAAAGAACTGAAACAGATGAGTCATCGTTAACGGAAACTGATACAAATATTTTTAAACATATAAAAGTTTTCTTGAGCTTTATCTTGCAAGACACAGAATAGCTGTATAAATTAACAAGTTTAATATAAAAAAGAAATAATTTTTCTTGTGCTCTGAAATCGGAATATTTAATATTAACCAATCCAAACTAGGCAGTGGATGACTAATGGCATGCTGGTATTATTTTATTAAGTTCGATTTTAAAAAAAATCGTTGCTATTGAGAGGTTAATGATGCGTCTATTCTACACGATCAGTAATTCAAATTTATTGACGAGTGTGGCCGTCCATAACGAATATTTAAGCATGATTCGAAATTTTTAAAAATTAAGGTACTGTATTTTTCATAAAATTTTTGTTGTATGCCATTCTGTAGGCTGACGTACAAAAATATTTACTGTGGGTCACATACTGGGGTGATGGGCTGAAGCATATTCTAAAGACTTGCCATGTAGCATTCTGATGCATGTTAAATCTGTCAATGCTCAAAGTCCTCAAGTTGGTATGGTGTGGATATTTGGAGAGTTGGGTGTCGTCTCGTCGCTACACCAAAGATCAAAAATCAGGAGATTCTTTAGCCCTCTTTTTGCTTCTAAGTGCAACGTAAATGAACGATCAATCAGAAAATTTTATTATTGATGATTTATTATTATTGATTGGATACTTGTTCCACATTAAGAATATTATTGATCTATAGCGAAATACCTCTAATAGTTCTGTTTTGAATGGCTCGTAGTTTGAAATAACTAGATTTAATAATACATTGTGTGTGTGTACACACATATATATATATATTTGAAAAACTTCATCGACTGGCATATACATGCAACAACAAAAGTAATATTAATTAATATCAGGCTGAATATTTCCCCCTATTTATTGTTCATAACAACGGTCGCTATATGATGGATTGAGATAATAATATGTTGCTCTGTGAAGAAATTTATACTTTGATCATTCAGAAATATTCATATTTATCAAACAAATTATAATTAGTAATGCGTAGCAATACTCAGGATCGGACGGAACCAAAGCCAGGGTTAAATTAAACTTGCCTGGCCTTGAAACAAATTTCGCTTAGAGGAATAATAATTGATTTGATTTTTCCATTTATTAAATTATACAAACTGGTATAGTAAAGATTACATCAAATAACATTGCAATTACTTATAACACTGAACAAATAATAATATATGCAATTGAATTATTTGATCTACATATATTTTTATAAGCATGCAGGAGCGACCTAATTAGGTTTTCGAACGGATAACGACTTTTATAAAATATTTAAGGTTGTCTTCGCCAGATATTAGAGACCATATAAAACTTAGTCGTTTAGTAACGTCATTAATTAGTTGGTTTTAGTAACGTCGTACTGGTAGCAATTCGTAGGCTGTTGGAAATGGATCTCGTAATTCTGAATCTCGATCAAGTGACGAGCATGATACCTGAGCTGGCACCTCTCTCTCCAAGCTTCCACACCACGGCAACAGGAGGAAAACTTGGATCACATTTCCAGACTGAAAATTGTTCCGATTTTCAAGAAAGTTTACGACATTGCAACATACCTGATTTTGGAACATAGTCAAGTAACCTGTAAAGTTCAAATGATTATAGTACATACATAATCTCTGATAAAGAGTGTGACCACAGTAACCTAGTGGCCATGGCAACAGACTTGCAGCTGGTGTTGTTTTCATCGAGTCATGGGTTCGAGTCTGATGCCTCTAAAAACTCGCCGTGTAGCCAAACTGATGCACGTTAAATCTGTCAACGTCCCAAGTCCTTCTCTCAAACGAGATGTGGGAGTTTGGAGAAGGAATTGCCAGCTCAGGTGTTGTTCTCGCCCCTTGACCGAGGCTCAAAATTGCGAGGTCCGTCGCCATTAACCTTCCTGTTGCTTCTCAGCGCGACCTTAATAAACAATCACACATCACAATCATTGATATAGACTATCTAATTTTCAAGAAAATTACGTGAATAGAGTCTGATATCTGTTTATAAATTTTTGTAGAAGCAATGTGTTCAATAATCCCATCACAACAAGCACTTGAAAAAAAATATTTTGATCGTTCTTTTTCACACATATCCATCTGATCGTTCGACGCACATATTAAACATATTTGTACGCTTTTTTTTACGTCATCAAATGATAGAAAACAAAAACAGCTTATATTTAAATCTGCCGGAAGAAAAACATGAGCGTACTAGGACCACAGCTGTATCCTCCACAAATTCATTGACGGGTTGAAGTTTCCCCTTCCCCCTCTTCCTCTCTTTTTCTTAGCACAGATGTATGACGCAACACCGGCGCATAATTTCCGTGAAGTGAAAGCACGTCAGGTCGTCGCACAGCTGTTGATTCCAGTAGAACCTCTTTTCATCGACCTCTCTCGGACAGGTTTTATGTAAATATATCTTAATATCTTATGGAATTGCATCATTTCTTGTTTTCGTAAATTCTCGCAATGTTTTCATCATTCATAGAGCGCATTGACGCCAAAATACGAATTCTTGCTAAGACAATACAATTAGAATCTAATCATTTCCCATAGATGGCAGCAGCATAAAATTGACGTCACTCGTGATGTCGAATTTGTAACGTATGAAAGATTTGGTTATGTATCCCACTCTGAGAGTTTTTGGCGACATTTCTCATAGCGATTCTTTTCCTCCTGTTTTTTGTTGTTGTTTTTTTCTTTTCATTTCAATTGCCAATATCAGGGCGATGATCACGGGAACAACCACGTGATTAAGTGCAGTGGACAAAATGAATGACGAAAGCAGGATATACATTAATAAACAGATGGAACATTATTTTCTGTGGAACTTAATTTGCATTTCAGTATTTGCCAGGAATTCTCGCACATTGCATTTGATCTTGTAATGCTATCAGTCTTCCACAAATCCTTTTCAAAATTGCTTTTTGTCTTAACGACAAAAGACATTAAATCTATACCATATATTAATTTTAAAAAAAAAGAAAGAAAGAAAGAAAGCGCTTTATTTCTAATCAGTTTGCAAGCGAAACAATTTCAGTAAAGAATGATCAAAAGTTTATTAACATTAATAAAAAAAATTTCTCCATTAATGTCTTTTTATCATGCTTTTACAAATCTTATGTTTGTGTAACATTTTTTAATTTTAGTGTTTTTAATAGCATTGCATATTTATCTCCTCCGCGTCCTACCGGACCGTATAAGGTACGAAAAATTATATTCTCACTTTTCAATATACCAATATTTCGTTCTTCAATTTGTGATTTAAAGGAAAAAAACTTGTTATGAGTCGAGGTCGTATACTTCAGATGTGTGGTATCGTATAAAATTCTCATCAACTCCTACAGTATAACTTTCATTTTAATTTTGATGCTTAAATTTGATGAATTTTTTAAATTTCGCATGAAAAGAACACGAGAAAACGCAATGTAAAGACGAACATGTTCTTTAGGTACATTCCGGATTTCGAAATTTTCATTTACCATTTTATATTTTACTAGCCACTCAAGGAGCTATTGTGTTAGTTGGAGTACCACTTTAGGAGTACCAGATAACTTTTCAATTTTTTTTATCGCTTGCTTCAATTTTAATTACATCTTGCTAAAATATATTCAATTTAATAATTTATCATTTGCTTTAATTTTAATTACATTTAGCTTAAGTATATTCCATTTATCGTTTCCCGTAATTTTAATATAGGAAAAGTTTACCATTGTCCATTTCTCGATATTTCATCGTTTTCTTTAAATCTTAATCTTATATTTAATTGAGTAATTTAGCAAAATAATTATAAGAAAAAGTGCACCTTGGATGGCTAAATCTATTCTTTGTAAAACTTACTCAGAACTTTTAATTAACTTCTTTTCATTTCATTTTTACTTATTTTTTTCATAATTTATTTTGTTATTTTTCCAATATAAACCAAACCCTCAGACCTTATTTTATATATATATATATATTCAACTTTTTTTACATGGTTGGTTTATGACTTAAACACGTTCCTGATTAAAATGGCTTTTCACTTTTCAAACATTGATCCAAATGTCGAATGTGCCTTAAAATTCCAACGAGATTAAAAAGATTTATTTAGTTAGACCAAGAATTATAAGAGAAACGTGTAAAAACAAAAGAACAATATATATATATATATATGTGTGTGTGTGTGTATAGAAAGGAAATAGATTTTGTAATAAAAAAAATTCAATACAACTAAAAATTTAGGAAAGTAGTTCCTTCAAAATGTTATTACTAAACAAAAATTTATCATTGGATTAAATCTTAGAGGATGGATTAAATCTGTTTAGAGCGACCAGTTTATTATAAGCAACCGGCGGCGAACAATCAATTAATATTATTTCTAGAAGTCTAAAATGTAAAGGATATATATATATTATGTCGCACTATATGCACCGAGAAACGTTACACGCATACATATATATATATACAGCAATGGATCCAGAAAGAATTGAAGAGAAGGTAAAAACATGTTTTTTCTTTTTTCCTTTTTTTGTAACCATCCCGCCATCTCTTCACTGGTTATCAAATTTCCTTACAAACGCAAATTTTTATATCCTATTCGAAAATAAAGTAAGATTTTGAGGCGTCGTAAACTGTTAACATAAAAACTAAACTAACACATGCCTCCGCGTGCCCACCCATGGATCTGCCATGCAAAATATATATATATATATATATATGGGAGGTATGTGTAATCACTCACGAATTTGATATTAATACTAAATATGTAAACGTATTTTGTTAAATATATAAATATCATAATATTAAACGTATAAATAAGAGTATTAAATATGTTATCGTAAATATCCATATGTAAAACTTAAAACAGTTTTGGATCATCATTTTTACGCAGATTTTCGAATAAAATAAAACTCTTTTTTCCATCTTTCAAGTTTTTTAGATAACAGGGAACGAATACCCCTTTTTGGTAAACAAATCGTATATTTTTAAGGTGGTTAAACCAATTTCATCATGTTACTCACCTGCAAAAAATCTGGCATGAGAATGACTCTGTAGTTCATTTAATATGAATTAAAAGTATTTTGTTCGATGTAATTTATTCCTAATAGCTTCTTTTATTTATTTATTTTAAAAAAAGGCCTTAATTTTACAAAGAGAATACTTATTCCTGTGAGATTTGTTTTCCCACGAGAATGGTAGAAGGTAATGAAGTTGATGGCTTTTTAATTTGCTTCTTCTCGCGCGCGCACTCGAATTTGGTGAAATCAGTAAAAAACAATTCTCATTAATATGATCACTTATATAACTTATTAATATCAAGCAATAACTTAGGCTTAAGTGTTAACAATAACTAAAGTTCAAAAATAAATAGAGGGCAAAATAATTTCGTTCAGTCGTTGCTATTAAATAATGAAGAAAATTAAGGATTAATAATTAATCTTAATTTGTAACAAATCATTATTTAAAAACAAAGAAAGGCATGCTTATTTTCATGGAAATCTTTTCTCGACTGCTTACATCTCTTTCTTTAAATTTCATTTCCATAAAATTGTTCACATTCAGTTATTTCTTAAATATGTCGCAGTTTTTGATAAATTTTAAGACACGTCTTAGTTGAGTTTTCGAGAAGGTTCCAGTTTTAATAAATTTCGAAACAATTATCTATCGTGTTCAATAAATCGTTACTTTAATTAATTTTTAGTCATTTTTTTATTATATTTCAAATCATTAAGAGGGAACATGAATATCAATTGGAATTTTTTAAGAAATTGCAAAGAAATGTTTTTACTTCTGAACATCTGTAAGAAAACAAAAATCCTTGAGACCAAAGGAATAATATTTTCTTATGTGATTTATCCATTTAATTAATCATGCAAAATATAAAGCTATATTTCGGTTAATCTTTTATGGGCCCAATTCCAAATAAAATAATCTGAATTTCATAATGCTAGCCAAATATTTTGTGTTCCTATTCCATTAACGAACGGATAAAGGAATAAATTGCAAATAGAATCCTTTTTTCTTTTAATGCTGTTTTGGAGTATTGTTAGAACCCGAAATCTGAATACTTTTTCCGATAGAAAATTGTTCCTAAATTAATATTGTTACAAAAATTTCTGGATGTATGCGAGGGAAAATCAGTCCGATATGGAGGATAATGACAAATGACGCTTTATTCACAAATCATCAGGACACACAGCTATTGTACAGATTAGTGAAACAGATATAGGAACAAAATGGCACTTTTACTGACAGTCACAGTTGTATCAGCAACTTTCAACACACTAGTTCTCTCTATGGATTACCTCCACAGTAATAATCTGCACTTCAAATGCTGGCTCCTCCGTCTTCCGGCAGAGACACGCTGCATCTCCGCAAATCACGAGTCCGTAGCTTTCTTCTCGGTCTAGTTTTCACTTAGGTTCCAGCACTTGCTGGAATTTTCGATTCATCTCCAAAGTCGCCAGTTTTCTCGCAAAGTCGCCTAAATGAAAACCAAAACTATCCAAAGATGAAAGGATCATAGCTCAAACTTTCATTGGCTGACTGATGACATCTCTGTGAATGTCTCCTTTCCTTCAAAAGAGAACCGATGCAGGGCAGCAAAATCGTAAAAACTCTGGTGTAAAATGTATTCCATAATTTGGGTCCTATATTATAATGCTAGATGGAATTTAACTTTAAGTGCTCAAGAGAAAAATGTATTTTTGGAGTGTTTCTAAATTTTAAGAATACTGTGTATTAAATAGATGTACGTGTTACATCGTCACACATTCACATAAATACATGGGGATTTTCTGCCTGAAAATGAGTTCAGAGTTTGGATAAGGCTGTTTGACCTTAGCTTTAAAAAGCGTTATTTATATAGCGTTTGAAGAGACTCTTTCTCTCTCTCTTCTTATACACACACACACACACACACACACACACACACACACACATATATATATATATATATATGTATGTATGTGTGTGTGTGTGTGTGTGTGTCGATATTTACGATTTATTTATTTATTTTGGAGATATGTTTTTTGGATTTTTTTCTTCCTATTTTATATTTACAAATCTCCAATAATTTTTCTTCTTCATTAATATGGTTTTTATTCTAGTGCTAAATAAATCAATTTCTCGATTACTATGCGGCCGCGTCATGATCACGAGCTCATAGCCATCGATGTTTCAGTTGAGTCGTTGGATCGAATCAAAATGCCATTTAAACCGTCTTGTAGCGAGGCCAATACATGCTAAATATGTTGGCATTCCGAATCCCCTCATTGGGATGGTGTTGAAGTTTGGAAAGGGAAGTGCCAGCTGAAACATCTTCCTAGTCACTCGGCCAATGTTGAAAAGAACGCAGTCCATCGCCAATAGCTTTTGTGTTGCATGTAAGTGCGACGTTTGTAAATAATCAATCAATCTGAATAATTATTTCTCAAAAAAAAAAGAAGCAAACCTTTTTTACCGAAATATTGCTACTGCGAACGATAATAAATAAACTTTCTACATTGAAATTCTCTGATTTCGTAAAATAATTTTTATCTTGAAATAAATAAATAAAAAAAAAAAGCTATATTTATGCGAGTACTACACCAAACATTTATTCGCGTATTCTTACTAATAAATTGGAACACCAAAAGATGCGTATTTCTGCTATCGCGTAAAATACAAATATTAACAATCGATTGTGAATTATTTGAGAATAACTTATTTATTACAAGTGCAAATAATGCGTTCCTTGTGAAAAAAAGTAAAATAAAATAACCCTTCTCAAGTAACCCTTCTCTTCAAGCTCTCAAAGTAACAAAGAATTTATTATTAAGTGAGTGATCCATATCTGGATGATATAATTAGCGTAACCTTTGGTCCGACATAAGATAAGCCTGTCGAAGGTTGAGATTTCAATATTAACGAACAACGCGCTACAACTCTAAAAACAGTAAATAAGAGAAAAATCTTCTTCCCCTTCCATTAATTTATTTCCTTTTTGTAACGTCAATGTTCACAAAACACTTTCTGGTCTTTGTTTTTGATTACTCGTTTGCTGCGCAACAAATATTCGCCAGTTCAAACATAGTGTATGCAATTTCAGTTGTTAAAGATTGTTTGAAACTTGGATATTTTCAGCAAGATATTCCTTAAATATCAGTGAGAAATTCATAATGCAGGGTATTTACAAAAAAATATCCCAAATTTAAAGAGTTAAAGTTACAAAGCAACTCTTAGGGGCAAATTTAATTAAAATAACACTTAAAAATTCATAAAATTATGAATCTTCAAAGTGACCAACCACCACAAGAAATAAAACTGTTTCCAATCGAGCCACAAAGCTTCAGCTTCATCTTTTAACTGCGGAAACAGCCAAATTTGTAGCATATCCAAATAGGTAATGTCAATAACAATAGAATCATGAAAAGAAAATTGGCCGAATTTTTTTGTCTTGAGATATTTCACAAAATACATTAACCTTTGGAGAATTGCGTTCCGCTTCAACGGTTGCTGCACTGCATGTGTCAGCGTTGTTTCATTTGTAAAAATCAATTCTCTGTTTTTTTCTCATTTTGAGTAAGAACATGTACCACTGTGTTATAACTTACGCAGTCTCAGAGTCAATTGCTTTCTCAACATTTTCCATACAATCGTATCTATCATGGATACTTAAATGACAAAATGCCGCTCTTGCGGAATGGTAGCAGAGGAAATTATGCCTCGAAACACCATCACAGTTTTTAACACAGCATTCGTTTTGATATGCGACTAGAGGTTTACAGATGGTATAAGGTTTGCTCTTGTTTTCAGTTATTTCATTTGGTAAACAATATTATTATTTTTTTTTTGTAGATTCTATGTCTTCTGTTGTGTCGACGTTCGTTGACACACTAAACGATCACAAGATGTTTATGCATATATGCAAATAGTTAAAGAATCTGCATTTCTTATTTAGTATATAACGGCGTTCTTGGACGCAATCGAGAGAAGAGATTGATATTATTTTTTAAAGAGAAAAACCGCAAATGCTATCATAGCTTCACAGAACAAACTTGGAGAACGACGATTTATACTTAAAATAATATTTAGTTTCACAACTTATTCAATTGTAACTTGAATAGTTTACCTTTTTTTTTTTTTCTTTTTTTCCCTTTTATTATTATTTTTATTATTATTATTATTTTGTTTAGTTGATAAACTATTACGTCTATCTGAAATTGAGATTCACTTCTACTTGACTGAAGAAAGAGCGTGAAATGATTTAGTGTTAATGAGAAATCGTATTTTTTGAAAACGATATTGAATAAAAATCAAATGTTTCTGTTTAAATAAACATGTTATTATTTGTATGCCTATATCTCAAAACAGAATAATATTAAATTACATTTGATTTGATTAATGAATTTTTAATCTATAGTACGAAATGTATTTTATTAAAATCCTCTCTGAATTTCACTATCTTAATCTCATTTTAGAAACGGCCAATCATTTTAGCTTCTATAGGTACGTAAGAGCGTCCTCGAAGTGCGTTTACTTCATACGCACGAATATCTGTAGATGTTCACGGAAAAAGTTACGCGAAAGTGGTAACAATTTCCAGTTGCTCTGTACAGATAGACAATGCGATTGTGATTGTTTTATTAACATCGTACTGAGAGGCAACATAACTGTCATTGACAATGGATTTCATAATTTTGAGCATCGATCAAGTGACGAGTCTGACACCTGAGTTAGCACTTCCCTCTCTAAGCTAGAGGTAGGACTTGGGGGGCTCGACCAACCCCACTACACAGCTGGTCTTCAATGACATCAGGGCTCGAACCCACGATTCGACTGAAACAACTCCGGACGCGTGTCCTCGACTATGACCTCTAGGCTATCGCGGTACACAGATGGACAAAGTCTCCTCGATTTATGACCAGCTCCGTTCCAACTATCACGTCGTAAGTCATATTCATGGGATTCGTATATATATATTTTTCAGTACAACTTTCACTTAAACGGATTTTAAACCTTGTACATAAAATTCACAAATTCATTCTATGTACATATAATTATTGCACATGAATTGAAAATACTGAATAAGTACTTTGTTGAACATATTGTAAGCAAGAATACAGCAAGTATTTCTTTACTTCTATATTTATTTAATTATTTTTTGTGGATTTTAAGTGTGACTGCTGGTAAGTCGCATAAGCCGTAGGACGATTCAGTCCATGTGTACATAATTACATGTGAAAAATACATAATAAGAAATCTATTGAGTCTATATGTGTATAATTATTGTACATAATGTGAAAAAACACGATACATACACAATGGTGCATACGGTAGACAAAAAAAAATTGCAACAAATATGACTTCATTAATTACCACTGTTTATCTATTGCGTTTTTATTAAAACGTTTTTCTGAATTTCACTTGGTGTGAGTGTGTGTGTGTGTGTGTGTGTGTGTATGAATGTGTGAGTGTGCGTGAGTGTGGGTGTGTCATCAAATTTTCGATCGTTAATTTAACCAACTTCCCAACAAGCTAGAGCTTTGAAATTTTGGGAATCGATCGTACTCACCTAACAATGCAATATTTATACATTTGCGACAAATTTTAATTAATATTTCAATAATTTTATTAAGTCAAAATATTCTTTCCTTTCGGCGCTTTTAGGATTGAGGAAAAAATTTCTTTCCCCCTCTGGGAACACCGGGCACTCCCCGCGCCACATGAGGTATCGTAAAACTAACAAAGGGGAGATAGTAAGGGTTGCTGACTTTCAGTCAGTAATCATTCCCAAGAAAGAAAGATTCCAATATTTGGCGCCGTGTCTTATCACAATAATTTTTTCTGAATTCTGGTTCCCCTTTTTTTTAATAGAATGACTTACAAACTTTCAAATGCATGTTTTGATTTTATGAGTATTATGAATTTTTTAATACGCTCACAAATGTCTCTTTTTAAGTAAATTTTAAAGTTAAAAATAACTAACAGTTTTAACTAACATTTCAATAATTTTCTTTAATAAACTTTTCCACCATATAAAAACGTTGTTTTTAAAAACATTGGTTTTTATATCGAATTTTATTGACTATTGTATTAGAGTGGACCGTATTAAATGACAAGATACTTAGAGAGTGCTATTTGCACTAATTATTGCAATTAATTGTTTAAATATTAAAAATAATATTTACAATCGGATAAGAATTTATCATCGAACGTTTAGTAGATCTCTAATTTCCCTTCTCTTCAAAAGTTGGGCCGAAAAGGAATCCCCCCGGGCAAATTATTATGGCGTTTTAACTTCTATCGTCATTGTTGAAGAGAACTGCCGCATACTCCCCGTCCAATATCGTCGTGAAGGTACGAAAGGGAACTTTCTGAATGATATTTGTGGGGAAGGTCGCCTTTCCAGCAATTTTCTTTATTTATTTATTGAGCTGAAAAATGTATCGTAAGTCGATTTAGTCTATATATGTATGATTGTTGTACATAATGTGAGAAATATACAAGTAGTACTCTATTGTACGTAAGGTAAACAAAAAAGCTACAAATATTACTTTATTTGTTTGCTTATTTTGTTTCTTAGTAGAAGAGAAGGTGTATGATGCTCTTAAAAGACTATTCCAAGCGAGATAATTTTTCCGCATACCCTGATGGCAATACTCAATTTTATGTTTCGTGCTGACTCTAGATGTTATTGGTGATATTCTTTTTAACAATCCTATTTTTTTTTCTTCTTCTTTTTTTGTATAATTTGGAGAGAGCAAAGGGACCGATTATCACGTTTCTATCACGGGAAAACAAAGATGTAATAATGAGGTCAGGAGATTTAAAAGAACGCACTTCGGGAGCTTCGCCGTAGCCTTCACTACTCATCGCTCGTGATGAAAACTTACGTCTTGAGAAGCCTCGCTTTTCACTGCGACCGTGCAACATTTCGCGTTCGGATTCAACAGGGGACGAAAAAAAGGACACGTGAATAAGCCGTTTTCATCACTAATAAGTTGACAAATAGAACGAAGAATAGAAAAGAGAGAGAGAGAATGGTGGATTCCCCCGACACATTTCTTAATTCAATCAAATCGCGTTACAGTGAACAGCCTGCGAACCCTATAAAAAGTTCGCTATAACCGAAGATTCTCTTTATCCGATTTCGTTGAAACATTGAGATTTCTTGAAACTTGATGGTGAAACTGTTGGAAACAATCATTGAACAAAACACACAATCATGCATTTTGCTATTAGATTTTAATGTTAATTAAAAATCTTATATATATATGTGTGTGTTTCAAATTAAAATTAATGAGTGTCATTTGTATTATCAGTAAACTTATGCTTTTTCTCTCTTATATTTTGTTGGTTTTTAAGTTTAATAATTTTTTAAATTTGATTTTAGGTATTTATTTTAATAAGGTTTAGTATAATTAAAATTATACCTAATTAACATTAATAATTATTTACATTCTTATATATATATATATATCCATCCTTATTTTTTCAAGGAGTGGATGTATTTCAAGCAGTAAATCTGTAATATTTGTAGGTTTTTAGTTTTATTTAACCTTTTTAAATTTGATTAAAAAAGTTATAATCTGTATTTTAGTAAGAGATTTTGAATTGTTAAAAATATATCTAATTAATTTTAATAATTATTTGTATCATTTATCCACTCCTATGATTTTTTATGGAGTTATTCGGAGAGTGGGATCTATATTTCTATGAAATTCAATGAAAGGGTGAGGAGCGTGAAAAAGTATAATTTGAGACGGAAGCTAAGGAAAACTATTTTTCGATATCCTTTTAAGTATGTATATAAGTACTTTTCAAAAACAGGAAAAAAATATGCGTGAGGGAAATTTCAGCTTACTGTAAATACGAGCTTCCATTCCCTCAGGAAATCACTTTAAACCTTTAAAATAACGTTTGTTAAATATGAATTCAGTTAGGAACAGCGAAAAAGTTCACTTTAATATATAGTTTGTTATAACAAGATTCGACTGTAATAAAGAAATCAGGGTGTCCTCTACGGAGACCGAGTTTCGTTCCGAATAACAGGTCGCAAGCTGAATGGATCGCAAGTTGGATATATATTTTTAAGAATTGTTTTCATTCAAACGGACAACAAAATTTTTATTCAGAGCTCAAAATTTCAATCTAATTCAATATACACCCATATCCATAAATTATACAATTACAGATTATGCCAGGCCCGGCAAACAGAAAATCAGAAAGAAAAAAAAAACGTGACTTATTCATAAAGCCTATTTATTAAGCAAAAGATAAAGAACAATAAATATGGTATATGCATTTCTGTGAAAAAAAAATAAAATATCATTTTTCTATTAATTAAGTATAAAAATAATTAATATAAAAAATAAAATTTCTTTATAAAAATTACAATTTTTGTTCCCTGGAGCAATCACAAAAAATATTTCCTTTACTAAAACTTGCTAATACATGGTTGGTATGATAACTAATTCCTCTTACGACTTCCCAGACGATGAAATACAGTCCGTAACTCTTTGTTCAAGGTGGCCCTAAAATCGTTACACCATTTAGAGACTTAGGCTAGTAAGAAATAGGGGTGGGGGGGACCTTAATAATTTCTGAAATTCTATTCGTAGCTGAACAAAATCGGTATCAATGTTAATGACAAAAAAAAATTAATTACAATGTTAACGGATTAACAAACTAAACTGTTAATTAACATAATTAATTTCTAAAACATAATTTTTCCAATGTGAACTCCAATTTTTTTTTTTTTTTTTTTTTTTTTGCGTATCTGATTTGTCATCTAAAAATTAGATTAAATTCCAAATTTTGTAAAATTCTGTTTGTTGATTGCCGAGTTTTGTGGTTTAGTATCGTCGTATTTAAAAAGACCTGTCAGTGTGAAGAGCGAAATGGTGGTTATTTAAAATATATAATTTTCAAAACTTAATAAAATTGATTTCCAATAAATGTTTTCTGCTTATAATAATTCGAGATAAAAACCAACGTTTTTAAAAACAACGTTTTTATATAGTGGCAAAATTTATTAAGAAAGATTATTGAAATATTAGTTAAAACTGGTCGCAAATATCTAAATATTGCATTGTTAGGCAAGTAAGAACGGTTCCCGAAATTTCAGAACTCTAGCTTGATGGGAAGTTGGTTAATTTAAAGATAGAAAATTTGATGACACACACACACACACACACACACACAGAAACACGAACCAAGTGAAATACATAAAAACGTTAAAAGTAACTAAAATTAATTAATTAATTCTGTAAATTAAATGGTTGGAATGCAGTTTAACCCAATCACTCTTGGCGACAAGAATTATTTGGCAGTATTTTGCCAAATGTGGCTACCCTGGTCCGTTTTACGGACTTAACGTTCAGCCAAACAAAAAAATCGCCAAGTTTGATGCCAATTTTTGAAATCGCGCCAAGTGGTTGGGATAAACTGCATTATTGAAGAAAATACTAGCTAAAACTTGTCGCAAATGTCCAAATATCGTATTGTTAGGCTAGTGAGAACGATTCCCAAGGTTTCAGATTTCTAGCTTGATGGGAAGTTGGTTAAATTAACGATCGAAAATTTGATGACACACACACACACCAAGTGAAATTCAGAAAAACGTTTTAAAAAAACAAATGTGAATTATGAATAAAAAAAAAGTTTTTCATTTTCAAATCTAGTGACTTATGCTCCCCTCAACTCCGTGTGTAACGTGAAAAATACATAATATGTATGTGTACTCTCTATTAAGTTAAACAAATATACATAAGATGTTCTTCATTGCACGTGCGGTAAAAAAAAAATACATAATACGTCATCCATTGAACGTACTGTAAATAAAAATCTTTGCTTGAAACTTAAGATAAATTTCCGTGAAAAGCTACTTAAAGCAAAATATGGAACGATTACGCATACATTAGGGAAAACATGAATCATAAATTAATGGGCAAGAAATCGAAGCATGATTTCAAGCTTTCTGTTTTTTCAAATCTATTCTCAAATAATGAGTATTGATTTCCAAGTTTACAGACTGTTTCACTTCGCTATCTATGACTCACGTTCTTGAAACAAAGATAAGTTCTTGGTTGCGAAAATGGAGGGGGAAAAGCGTTCAAACATATACGAGCCAATTTTAAGCATGGGGACTAACTTCATAACTTCATGCTTGTAGATGTCTTAAATGTGAATAACGATATGCTGCAATAAAATTAGAATGTTATTTTTTTAAAAAAAATATCCACAAGAGAAATACGAAAAATTTTTCACAGTGAGTTACCCTTAAACAAATACAATGTACTTAAATATTTTGGGAATTCTAAGATACTGAGTACTTTAAATATTGAAATTTCACTAAAGTAAAAATTTAAATTATGGATATTACAGAGAGTAAATTTTATTTTAAAATAGCAGTACAAATAATGTTCATTCATTTCATTGAAAACGAAGCTAAACTTTTATGATTCTAATGTCTAACATCACAGAAACATATACGAGTTTTTGTTGAAAAGTAATGCCTCCTGGGCCGTAACTTTTTATTTGTCAGCCGATATTTCACAATTTCTAAAGTGCACTATTCATTTATTGACACTGTACCCATCTTTTTCTCAGGCAAATCCTTCGGAGTAGTTTGGTGGTTGTTGTCGACACCAAGCTTTATCGGCAATTTTCACCTCGTCATTAGTCGCAAGGTTGGTGCCTCATTGCTTCAACCTCATTTCCATGTGGGTCTCATCTATTTTCAATTTTCAGCACACCAAATTCACTCGGGGAAAAAAAATTCATTGCATAATGTTACATGTAGCTTTCTGATTCAAGAAGAGTTATAGAAATCGTGGTACAACTAAAAAAATTTATGGCCATGGAGTCATAACTTTTCAATCAAGCTAAAGACTGAGATGAGGCGCAATGGGAACTGCTGAATGTTAAAAACAAAAGGGCCTCAATGTCTATGTACCGTAATGTGGAATTCTGACTCATGACTGCTGACTACGAATTTGCCGTGATGACATCCTCGTTATCTGATTGAGTTTCAAAAACTACAAAGACCAACACCGTTAAATCATTTAGCATTTATTGCAACTTTAATTAAAGTGAAACAAATTAAAATTTCTCAGTTCTATTGTAAGCCAACTTTAAGCAGCAGTTGCATGAATCACATAAAAACAGTTTATGTACATTGCATTAAAAAAACGAAGTCGAAGTTCAGAGGAATCAGTTGTCTGGTTTTTAATTAACGTTGCATTAGAGCTAAACGAAGATTTTAGGTGAAGGACCTCATAATTTTGAACCTCGGTGACGAAGAGAATGGAGCTGTGGTTTCTTTCTCTCTCTCCTAAATTTCCAAACAACGCCCCAATTTCTAGTTATAATATAAATAATGATTATTTTTATACTTCTAAATAGCAGTTCCAACTGCTCTCTAAATATCATTTCAAAGACATTAAGAACATTTATGAAATTGGACCCAAAAGAAAAGGCTTCTCACACGAAAACTTGAATATATAAGATAATAACTGATTTAATTATAGCTTTTTTAAAGTTGAGATTGGTTCAACATATCCCTAGTTAATGTGAATACGCCTCTTTTTGAACATTTTAATAAAAAAAAAATCAGCATGATTTTTGATATACTAGTCAGTCTCACAAGACGAGATTTGCTCAATTGCCAATTTCCCTTTTAAATGTTATGTTCACACGAAAAAAGAAATATCTCCTTCCCTTTGTGAATATAATTCTGCTTCCAATCAGTCTGAAAATCATTTCTTACATTTCTCTAGAAAATCAAACAATGAAAAAAGAAAAGAAAAAGAAGAGGGTTAAAAAAGAACGCAACAACTCTTCGAATACTTAATATTATAACTTCACATTCGATTCTAGTGGAAACCCGTGAGCACCAGTTAAACTCCAAGTACCCAGTTCATCTGTCTCTTGGCGACGTTGCTTGGCGATACTATTTCTCGTTAGCTGAGGTAACCTTGCAACCGCGGGATTCAATGTCGTTTCGCTCCGCTTCCGTACAAATTTGATTGTTTTCGTATGGAGCGACATTTGGATTCGGGATTTTAAGGGGTGCGGATCTCTCGTTTAGAATAATTTATTCACTGGATTTAGCACTGAAATAAAAATGTTAAAGTATCCTGTTCTTAAAGGGAACATTCATCTTGCTTTTCTAGCCACATTTATAATACTTATCAAGTCATCTCATGGTGAGTTTTAATTTTATGAGCAAATATTTTTATTTTATTTCAAAAATAAGAAAAAAAAGCAATGATAAATCATTTTATTTATGATAAGAAATTAATGCTTTTTAACTTAAAATTCTAAACGCAGTTTAAATTAATAATTTGCAATTTACTAAGAAGTAAATCCTATAAGTTAATTTTTATAAAATTTCTTGTTAGATGCCTTAACTAAAAGTAAATATTACAACATAGTATGTTTTTCACATGTAAAACATGTGTCTTTTTAAATAATGATTTTTTTCATTGATTATTTTAAGAATAATGCATTTAATTAGATTTTTAAATAAATTTATTCAATTTAAATTCGTAAACTTAATTGATGACAGGAAAATTACAGAAATTAATTGGGAAATATATTTCCCACACACACAGTGTATTTAGTTTTATTATTTTGTGTGTTATGAAAATATTTTTCTTCCTTGAAATAAACGCTGAAAATTAAAATGAAATTCAACTAATTGGAAGATTGGAAGATTTAAATATATTTTGGTTGTTATCTTTTTTTTTTTTTTTTTTTTTTTTTTTTTCATTTCTTTTAATCTTAGTATGTTCGAATTTTAAATGAACATTGTTAGAGGAAGTGAGGAAAAAGAGCAAAAGATAAAATATATTGCACAAATTTAGAACATATATTCAAATAAATAAATAAGTTTCTAATATTATTTATCTGATTAGATTAAAAGCGCAAAATATTATCTTAAAGAAATATTTTTATCTTGAAGAATGTTATGTTTTATAACATAGAAAACATATGTCTTATGTTTCCTTCCTTGCCTCTAAATTCAGTAATTTTTAATTGTAACTATTTTAAAAACATTTAGTAATATAATTCCAACCATTTCTTTTAAAAAATTGGTGAGTGAAAAATAACTTCGCTATATTTATAACTTTAAAAAATTTAGTTTCCTAATTTTTCCAATCCTTTAACTCACAGTAAAGAGTTCGTTCTTATTTTCTGATTCCATTCCAATTTATCCTTTAATTAATTCAATCACACGATCGTAAAATTTGCCAAATCAACTTTTCCCGTGATCGCTGACATGCAGGCATAATCCCATCAAGACTGTGTGTCTGTAGCCTAAGTCCACAAAAACTGCCTTCATCCAATATCATATAAAGAAATCCTTTCATACAAATTCGAAGCAAGGTGAAATTCATTCTCTTCCGCTGTAACCAAGACGACGAAGATACGTCTCTCTCATTCTCCATTTTCACCATATAATTATTTCTCTGTTATTGCTCTCTCTCTCTCTCGTGTTAAAGTGATAAATAAATTATTTCCGCATTTTCAAAATGTTTTTGTTGTGTACAACGAGAGGGTACACACACACTCACAAACACACACAAATATAAATATACAAAATTAAAAATTATAAGTAATTTAATTACAAAACTATAATAAACAACATTGCAAAATCCATAGAAATGAATTATAGAAAAACAAAAATGGAGATCTTGTAATTTTATATTGTATCACACTTTGAAATGGGAAAAGTGTATTTAGCCTAGTTTCAAGGATCGAACCATAACATCTTCAGTAATTACACCATTAAAGGTATAGAGATCAAGAATAATCAAAAAACCTGAAAGGAACAGGAAATCCACTATAAGAAAATGAAAAAGGAAACTAATACATTTCAACCAAAGTAAATAAAATAAACTTATACTGCTTTACACCTCAATGCAAAAAAAAAAAAAAAAAAAAAAAAAAAAAAAAAAAAAAAAAAAAA
>BMAW01013335.1:45235-127661 GCA_019974015.1 Nephila pilipes
CGAGAACATAGATATATCCTCAAAATATTAGACTTATGTCATGGCAAAGCATGCATAATATCATACTTCAACAACCTTTAATAAAAATGCACAAAACACCTCACATGTAATTTTTGGGGTCTAAGAAAATACCACTCACATGAAAATTACCAACTCAATAAAACTGAGAATAGGCTTGAAACAAAGAACGCTTAATAACCTAACAAACTTCATAGCTTATAATTAATTCCATTTCAACAGCTTACTGTTCGCCACGATAATTCACACGCCCATGAAGACGACAGTTTGAACAAAGCCTAAGCATCTAATTTCAAAGAGTGAGTACTAAAGAATTCGATTTCGACAGAAGAAATAGAGGATCAACATTACCTGATTATCCGCAGTTACACAGAAATGTCATCGCACGCAAAAGTCATCGCGACGCATCTAACACGAATGACGAGACGGGCAGTGAAAGCCGTGAAGCAAAAAGTAAGAATGGGTAAAAAATGAAAGGAAGATACGGCAGAGTCAGCTTAGTAACCGTCATCATTATCATTGCTTATTCAGTGTCGTTTAGTAAGTCTGGTGAAATTAAGAGAGGTTATGCTGCAGAACGAAAGTACCGATTGTTTTTTGCCACCACGACTTCATTAGACAGCCGTCTAAAAATTTCAAAGTCGTCGCAGCTTTCCGAGTTGATGCTGCGCCTGCAGTTTTACCTTTCACCATGGGTTCGTCATCTCGTTATAATGCAACATTGTTTTGACGTCGCGCCGGTTTGATGCAGCACTGTTCAACGGTGACAGCAGCTAACAAATTCATTGCTGTCCTTTTCGAAGATGGCAACACCAATTTGTAACAACAATTTATCTTGTGCGACGTCTTCAAATACAGGTGCAGAACTCTGAAATTACGCATTTCAAGATATCAGCAAGGATTGCCCCGGAACATTTTCAGGTAATGACAAACAGCATTACGCACATGGGAGACATATAATGTTTTCTTGCATCAAAAGATGAAGAGTTTACGCAGTTTCGAAGTTATTTATATCAACAATGGAAATAAGTCAGCGATTCTTTCAAAACAATCACTGGCTGTAACCAGAATAACAAGATATAGAAGAGAGATAAGAGAGGTTACGAGATGTAAAAATCAGTCGTAACTGAATATTCTACTAAATAGATGAGAATATCTTCGAGTAGTCAATAGCCAACTCAGCGTGCTCAGCCAGCGTTCCGAAATATACACGTGTTTAAAGTTGAAAATGCATTTATGATGTGTAGTTCCAGCACTTACTTGAAGGAACATTGATTACTCTGGCGATGCATGTGCCATTGATTATGTTCCGTGGTTCTGAAGATTCTCTCACCAAAGCTTTCCGACAGTATAACATTTACCAAACATGACTGTTCCGTCAAGAGACGAAAAATTGATGGCTGGTGAGCACCGCGCAAAAATGCGAAAAGTTTGGTCAATATCTCCGTAAATTCATCATGCCGAGTTGCGCCTCGCAGTCCATTACCTGCTAACGCATTGCATATGAATGTATTGTCGTCCAGATCAATAATTGCTTATTTTTTTGATAGTACCGAAGAAGTTTTGGCTCCATTAGGAATGGTGATTTCGGAAAGCGTTACAGTTCTCATTTTTTAACTATTTTTGGATTTAGAAATCCAGAACTGGCGCACAGCCGGTCACGTACTTTAGAACGTTTCTGCGCCCCGAATGACTTCTCAAAATATGATTATATATATGAGTCCAGATTAACGTCATTTGTGTTCAATTTGAGTATGTAAATATGGATTGGGAAAATCACCAGCATTATAAATAGAAGAAATCATCAATAAGATCAGCCCTGTGCGGTTCAGGTCGCGCCGTAACGAATTGATTTTTGAGTACATAGTTAGTGGTTTCTCTTAACATTAACAGGAAGTAACATTCTTTGGTTAATATGATAAAAAATATATTGCCTGAAATCAAGAAATTGATAGCTATGTCGTTATCAGTAATACACATGCATATTCCAAGTCTGATGCGTGCGCTTCTTTCTCTTTCTTTCGCATGAGTGCTAGCATAAGTTTTATTTCCATGGCTTTGGTCGAATGCATATTTTCTCTTTTCTCATTTTTTATATGGGATTGTTTCAGGTGCCTTTTTGATTATTCTTGATTTTCATACTTAATGGCGTAATAATGAAAGATTGTTATGAATGATCCTTCGAAACCAGTTAAACATACCATTTTCAAAAGTGATTGCAACATGAAGATCTCATTTGCTCTTTCATAACTGTTTATGGATTTCGGGTATTATAAGTTTCGGTAATTGCCCTTCATAATTTTACCTTTGGTATATTTGCGTGTTCAGAAAGGTAAATTCTCCGCCGTGTCATCAACAAAAACATTTGAAAATGTGAAATTTATCATTTTGAGAGAGAGAGAGAGAATAACAGTATAGTTTACTATATGGTATTGTCGTCACATATGAAGAGTAATGATACTTGGCTGAATTGAGTGAAAAGATATGATAGTTGATAGGCAGCTGTGGATTCTAGTTACACATGCTACCCGATGAGTTATGTCGATGTCAGATCAAGATTTAGCTTGTTTATCGTGTGATTAATTACTAAAGGATAAGTCGGAATCGTAGTAAAGAACGGTCTCATTGTGAAAGTTGTTGATTGAAATTAGGGAAATTAAATTTTTTCAAAGTTATAAAAATAACTCGCCATATTTACAACTTCAAAAAACCAGCTCTTTCAACTTCAACCTGCCAGCAAAAGAAGTCGTTCTTATTTTCTGACTCATCTCCAATTTATCTTTAATTAATCAATCACAGCGTAAAATTTGCCAAATCAACTCTGATGATCGCTGCACATCAGCAAACTATAACTAAGACTGTGTGTCTGCAGCCTAAGTCCACAAAAAAAAAACTGCCTTCATCCAATATCATATAAAGAAATCCTTTCATACAAATTCGAAGCAAGGTGAAATTCATTCTCTTCCGCTGTAACCAAGACGACGAAGATACGTCTCTCTCATTCTCCATTTTCACCATATAATTATTTCTCTGTTATTGCTCTCTCTCTCTCGTGTTAAAGTGATAAATAAATTATTTCCGCATTTTCAAAATGTTTTTGTTGTGTACAACGAGAGGGTACACACACACTCACAAACACACACAAATATAAATATACAAAATTAAAAATTATAAGTAATTTAATTACAAAACTATAATAAACAACATTGCAAAATCCATAGAAATGAATTATAGAAAAACAAAAATGGAGATCTTGTAATTTTATATTGTATCACACTTTGAAATGGGAAAAGTGTATTTAGCCTAGTTTCAAGGATCGAACCATAACATCTTCAGTAATTACACCATTAAAGGTATAGAGATCAAGAATAATCAAAAAACCTGAAAGGAACAGGAAATCCACAATAAGAAAATGAAAAAGGAAACTAATACATTTCAACCAAAGTAAATAAAATAAACTTATACTGCTTTACACCCCAATGCAAAAAAAAAAAAAAAAAAAAAAAGAAAAGAAGAAAAAAAGAGAAAAAAGAAAGCGCACACACACACATCAAGACTGATTGACTATACATGTGTAGCTATTTAATTAACAACATACTTCTCAAATTTCTTGAATTTCAGGTATGTATTTTTATATTATATTCTTAAAGAATATTTTTCCATATTAATATTCAGAGAAACCACTATAGATTTATATATACTTCAAAAACTAAAGCAATAATTTGTTACGAAGCATTTCGTTACTTTAAATTAAACTGATCTTATTGTGTTTATTTCTATTTATAATGCAAAGATTGGTTTTTTTCCCAAGCTAGTTCCATATTTTTTCCATACTCCAAATTGAACCTAAATGACATTAATCTGGATAAAATCATATACTTTATAATCATATTTTGAAGTCGATTTTTATTTCTGGTTTTCGGTTTTTAAAAGAAACGCGTTTCTAAAAATTTACGTGTTATTGTACATAGTTCTGGATTTCCTAAATCAAAAAATAGTTTAAAATGTAAAGAAATTTCTGTACTTGCTTTTCAAATTAAGAAATCCTCATTCTAATGAATTAAAAACTGTATTTTCATCAAAAAATAAATTGTAATTGGCAATTACATACATACGTTTGGTAATACATTCATATACAATGCGGTGCAAGGATAATGGACTGCAGAACAACTCAACGTGATGAGATTTACAAGTGTGAGAAATTAAACTTTTTTGTTTTGTTTTGCGCAGTGGTTCCTAACGTGTGCGCCACCGGTATCTTGTATTTTTTTCATCTCTTGCTATTGATTAGTCATGTTTGTTAAATGGTAGGATACTGTGGAAAAACTTTAATTCAGGAAGGGCATCGTGAGTCTAGAAATTTTAGGAACCTCTGTCTTAACATGCACATGGAAGCAAGAGTAATAATGTTATAAATGTAAAATTGTTTTCATTTACACAAAATATAGAAAACTTTCATTTTTTCAACTTTATAAACATTGTATATATTTCCGGAACAGCGAAACTTGTTACACTTGGAGTTGAAAATGTTGAGCGATTCCTCGAAGATATTCCTCCATCTATTTCGTAGTCTTCAAGTTTACATTTAATTTGATTTTACATCTCAACAACCTCTCTTATCTCTCTCTATATATATCTTGTTATTGTTGTTGTAGTGATTGACGAAGGAATCGCTGGCGCAATTTTGTTATTGTTGTCCTCATGCTTCAAGGCTTGCGTAAACTCTTCAAAATATTTTAATTATTAACTGCAAGAAGGCTGTTATATGTCTCCCATGTGTACATCTCATCAATGCTGTGCAGTCATTACCTGAAATGTACCAGGTTGAATGATCCTTGCTGAATTGTCTTAGAATAAGAAAATGCATAGTACGAGGGGGGTTCAAAACGCACCTGTATTTGAAGACAGATGGCATCACTAAGATAAATTGTTGTTACCATTGGGTGTTGCCATCTGTTAAAAGGGACCGAAACAAATCTTACGTTAATTCATTAATTCATCAAGATTTGATTGCTGCTGTGTCGAGTTGTCACCGTTGAGGAGACTTGAATTCCGCATTATACATCAGAAACCAAGCAGCAGTCAAAACAATGTGTTGCTTTCGATGGATATGCTCCATAGAAGACGATGACGATCCCATCGCCCGGATAAGTTATGACGAAGAATTTTTAAGCTGCAAACAGCGTCATGATCACGAATACGCGCGAGTAACTGAAATTTTAGACAGCTGTCTAATGAGTCATGGTGCTTATTAAAAACAATCAATTTTCGATTCTACGAACGCCATCTCTTGGAATTTCTAAGGACTTACTAAACGACCCTCGTAAACTCGGATAAAATAATGATAATGATGAGCGTGGGGTTTACTCGCTGAATGCAAATATAGTATCTTCCTTTCATTTTTTACCCATTCTTACTTTTGCTTCACAGCTCACTGCCCGTCTCATCAGTTCGAGTGTGGCAATGGCAGATGCATTCCTATCACGTGGCACTGCGACGATGACAACGACTGCGGCGATAACACGGATGAATCAAGATGTGGTGAGTCCTCTATTTCTCTGTCAAATCAAAGATTCTTTAAGAATTACCTCACTCTTATGAAATTCGTCACCGACGTGCAGCAAGTAATCTCACATGGGCTGCTATGACTTGTTTTCGATGTGGATTATGTAGTTACGGTAACTGAACCCACAGGGAGTAAAACGTTGAAATGATTAATTATAATATATAAAGTTTGTTAAGGTTGTAAGCGTTCTTGTTTTCATTAAGAAAGTCTACTTATGTATAGTTTTGAATGGGTTGGAACAATTTTCATGTAAAAGGTTGGGCTATTAACTCAAATTTAAAAAAAATTATTAGATTTAAAGTTATGTGGGTGTGAGGCTGTGCATTTTATTAAAAGGTTATTTAGTAAATTATGATATTATTACATGCTATTATAATTTTTCGAGTCTAATATATTTTTGAGATTATATCTATGTTCCTCAGATAAAAACCTCTTCGTCCATTTTTGAAGTTTTACAAGTGATCCGTTTAAAGATGTTTTTTATGTTTTTTTTCTTTTACTTACAGCTTATTTGATAATGAATATTTTTCTAAAAACAAGCGTAAATTTTATTCTTTAGATTACTAACTCTTAAATTGTACCATTTTTAGCCAATATCAAATGATGAAGATTACCTGAGCTATAAAAGTATTGAAAGAAATATCAGGGATAAATTTATCATTTTTACTAACTCATTTGAAATAACAAGGTCAAAAGCATTTATATTAACGCTGTTAATGTTTATTAGGACACAAACGTACTCTGTAGCCTCTGATGACGGGATAATTAAAAAAATCTAGAGCATTTTCTTTAATTGTAAAGTTTGAGTAAAACAGATTTAAGCTATGATTTAGATAAAAAATATATATATTTTCTTGTTTGTAATATAAGATATGTTAAATTTCGAAAGTATTAATTATATTTCATTTCACTTCAGAGACAGTGCTAACAGTTAAATTAAATCTCAAAGTAATTTTTCTGAATATGTTGCGATGTCGACTGATAAGCTGTCCATAAGTTTCAAATAGAAAATTTATAAACAAAAAATGCTTTCCCCCCCCCCTTGAATTACTTCAACCATTTCGTACATATTTTAGGGATTCATCAAAGGGTATTTAATTCTTTCAATGCCAATGCAACTTTTAAATGAGCTCTTTTACTAGATGCCTGTTAATCGCTCGTTGAAGTCAGGAGTTCTGGCAGAAATCCAAATGATAGAACGGAGAGCAGAAAAGCTATTGATACAAACTAGATATGGTGATGTTAGAAATTGTTTCATATTTACAATAATAAAAGCCATTCGTTTGCTTTTTATAGAAGGTGGTAGTTAATCAGGGCTCAATAATTAATCTCATTATCACATGTTAAGGTTAGAATTTTCGTATGGTCTCGATTCGTATTTCTTTTAATTTTTTTGTACGCAATTTCGCTTTAGGAATATATATCAATTGCTTATATTTATTTTCTTTAAACTATGAGGAAACATATACAGTAAAGTAAAACATTAAAAAGTTGGATTAATTGGGTCCAGAGTCGACTTGGATTTTGAAGGGGAAAATGAAATAATATAAAACATACTTATAGAGAATTACCTTTATATAGAACAAATCGAGAATGAATTCCTATTAACGGAAGATAAAGCCATTTATTTTATGAACAATAGAAGTGCGAAAGCCATTTATTTTATGAACAATAGAAGTGCGTTTAAAATTGCGTTATTGAGTTTCCACTTAGACAATGTTGTTCCTAATACCATGTACCACCAATGATAAGAGGTGTAGTTAAGGTTTTGTTGAGTTTGCACAGAATATTTGTAAAGTTCCCTTCCCCCACTTATTTTTCATACTTTACTAGCTGTTAGAAGATTTGAGCGAAAATAATAATTTCTTCACTCTAATCTTCAAAGATGAAAAAAATTAATGTATTGAAAATTTTCAGATTATTTCCTAAATTTAAGGTACGAGATGAAAAAAAAATTGTTAAAATCTATCCAGGTTATCTGGAGATCCGAATTAAAATGGATCCAACTGTAAGAGGTTAAACTGAAGCAGTTCCCAAATTCCCAAATGGAGGTACGCGTACCCCAGGTATTTTTGAAAAAGGAGTAAAGGATACGCGAAAAGAAAATGGTAATGGATGTCATCCAGCTAAGAAAGAAAAAGTAATCAATAAAGATTAAAAAGAATTATTAGAAGTAGGTAGAGGGTTTTGTTAATATTATTAATTGTAACATTGACCTCCTATCATTCAAATGTTCAATGAAAAAAGGGTTGCAGGAATCGGTTCGTCCTTCTTCGGCAGCGCAGTACAAGAGTGGCAAGAGGTTCCGTCTGCTGGAGCATGCAAAATTTGCATAAAAAGAATATTGAAGCAAATTAAACATAACTCCCCCTGGAATCGAGATTACATTTATCCTCTTTTGAGTCTAATTTTTCAAAACTCTGTGATTCAGTACAGTCTCAAATATCTCTTTCATCTCCTCTCAAAAATCTTTATGTTCATTTGCTTGTTTACTTCAAAAATAAAAATTAGAACTATTTAATAAAAAAAAAAAAAATCATAAACCTTTTTTTAAAGATATTTTCGAGATTTGTAATGGGTGAAACAGTATGGAAGGGAAAAGAGTGTCAGGATGATTCGGGGTCAAGATACACTTAAGGAAACAGCTAGCTGGGGGCACGTGAACTAAAAAAAGATAAGGAATTGTTGTTCTACTGTAAGTCGATAAATGAGTTGTTGATACCCTCATATCATGGGGGTAAGAGTGTTTGTTCCGGTATTAAGTTCCTTCTAAAGGACATGCCGAAGAAGTTTTAAATCGACTGACTTAAATGGCACTATTTTCGCTTAATTCACAGAATTTCGATGAATTGCTCTACACATTCCAATGGTAAATACGAAATGATGACTGAATACTATCGTCAAATTTGCACTCGTCATGAAGACTGAATTCATCTACTCCATCTCAGTTAAAGTGATGAAATGTCCATGAAAGTAAACACTTCTTTAATTGAATTATGCAAGAAAGAAAACGTGAGATGAGAAATTACTTTAAGTATGATGAAGTGCTTCTCACGAACTTTTATCCTTGCGCTTTTATTAATCATATCTCATACGTTTTGAGCTGACGTCGATTAAAGCTGAAAAGGAGCTTGTGTCTTTCGGAAAGCTGACGTCTGAATGTGCTGACGAGAAATCATGCCATCTTTTAATTAGGAGTATATTGCTTTCTTTATGAAGACGGACGTGCTGCCGTAAATAGCAGATTTTTGTGAAACAAGCAACCAACCATTGTGAGGTCTTTGAAGAAAAGGAAAATATTAGAATCACGAGTCACTGGAAGGTTAAAAAATCATTTTCAAGGCACGTGTTTTGAATTTATAACATTTAAAACAAAGAAATAAAATTTATTTCAGATGCAAAGAACGGAAAAGGACCTGGATAGGACTTTTTTCAAGAGAAACTGGGTTACTTAGATTAATACTGAAGAATAAAAACACCCTTCTTTCATCGATTTAGGTGGATGACAGCAATTGTAACTCGAAAGTAATAAAATATCTTAACCATGACATCAAACTGTGACTGTATTTGTCCAGTGCTCATTATGTCTTCCTTGCCATTTTGAATCATATATTTGATAATTCTTAGTACTGGGAAACAATTACTCAAAAATGATCGTGTAATTAAAATGGTAAGTTCAACGCACTTCGACTTCTTTCTTTTCTTCATTAATCATCACAGTAGTCTTTGTCTGCTCAAAAACCGTGTGAATAAGATACCGTCAGTGATTAAGGATTCGGAGGATATTTCACAGAGTTTATTTAATAAACTTCAAAAGTAGTGTCTGGAACTGCAGGTTATTTAACCCATTGTGAAACTAGTTGCAGATTGCCATGTTCATAAAAGTCCCTTAGCTGCTGTTTGAAACATGAGTTCGAACTTCATTGTAAGTTTGAAAATGTTGCCCCGGAGTGCTTTTGTAGAGCTAACTGAAGATAAGGAAATCACATGAAGAGACATAATTATGGTCTGTAGGGGGTGACAGAAGGGGGTTAGAACTTCTAATTTCAACTTTGGAAAGGTTCCTTTGTTATGTTGGCTGTGAGATCTAGTGTTTTATAACAGGATGACAGCCCAAAAAAGCTGGTGCCGTTGGGCTGTTGGCGACACTTTCCTTAACTGATATCTGTGTTACTTAATGATTTTATATTTAAAATTCCAACTCCTTTCCAATCAAATGAAACGTGATCACGTGAATTAATAGATGAAGGTAAGATGTGTAACGAATTTATTTGAGGATGAAACGAATTGGTTTGGGGATAGTGATATATAAACGCAATATAATTGAAAGTGAAGGTGGATAGCTGATAATGCGTAGTCGGTAGCTGTTAGTTAGAAACAATAAAGTGAATTACTGTAGTTGATCGCCAGTGATTAAAATCGGAAAGAAGTGATTCCTGATTTTGTCGAATCGATAATCTTTTCTTCGATTGCTAATTATATATATATATATATATATATATATATATATATATATGATATTCAGATTAAATCAGTTTGCATTCTGAAATGTATTATTTGTTAAGAAATGTAGATGTCATAGCGCAAAATTGTTTCGTTAATGTATTCATCCAATGTAGAATATTCAAAAATATGCGGATGAATAAATACTTAAATTTCATTGAAGTTATCATAGCCCCTTTAAATTGTGACGAATTTTATATATGCATTCCGCGCTTTGACTTTCTCTCCCACTCAAGAAAAATATTTGTTTGCATGCATTCGATTCCCAGAAAATTTTTTAGATTAGAAGGTCAATCACTCAAAACTCATCTTGAAGGTCAAGGCAATAACGTGACTTCGCGGATCTTTGTTTTGTTTTGTTATTGTTTACAGCGCTGAAATGCGTCGCTTGGCGCTATCTCGAGCGAATCTGTGCAATCGGAGAGCTCAAGTTGTCAACGCTTTGTTTGGTGCCTCTCTCACTTTTCATAAGTTATTGCGACGCGTTACTGTTAATGCCGTGTTATTCCAAATTTTCATTTGCTTCCAACGTTCGCTTTTGATTTCAAGTACTCGATCGATCTTGTTTGCAGTTATCGATTTTACGAGCTTGCGTCATCGCTTAATTTACCGACAATCCTAGAATGATGCAAGCTATTAAGTTGCATCCTTTCGTTGTTGCTCATTTGAAGGACATTATTTCTGATTGACTGCGTTTGAAACAACGATGCGAATTCAATGTTTTATAACACACTGTTAATTATTTCCGTTCTAGGGAAATTACATTTTCCCTTTGCTTGCAGCCGCAAGCAATGCGCGGCATTTGTCATTAGTAGGAAAGTTTAGGCATTCTTGAAATAAATTAAATCGGTTGGAAAGCAGAATTATCATTGCAAGCTAATTCGAGGCTTTACGAATCGAAAATTTAGTGGTGAAGTCAAGTAAATGTAAAAGTTTTACATAAAAATAGAATTTTCATGGATTGACTCTGAATAAACATGTAATATGGGGAAAAACCAAATAACTTTGTAAGAGAGCGTTACGTTCGAAAATATTTATTATTGTCTTTTTGACTGAAATATTTATTATTGAAAACGAATCATATTCATTATTACTGCCCATCATTTATAGAGGCTGATGCACGTTGAGGCTACTGACACATCTTCGATCAGAAAAAATGAGCTTATTTTAAGCCAGTTTTAAGTAATCCTCAGTTTTTAAAATTAAAAAAAGCGATGAAAGTTTATATTTTACCATTGTATGCATATGTATTTATTTACGTAAAAAAATCGAAATTATATACATAAATATTTATGCATTAGCAATTAATAATCAATAGCTTACTAGGTTCGTGGCCGCGGTACCTTAGTAGTTATGGTCTCGGACTCGTGACCGGCGTTGCTTTCATCGAGTCGTGGGTTCGAGCTTTGATGCTACGTAAAACTCTCTGTGTAGCAGAGCTGATGTACTGTAAATCTGGTTGAGGTCCCAAGTCCTCGCAATGGCGTGATGTAGAAGTTTGGAGAGGGGAGTGTCAGCTTAGGTGTCGTCCTCATCATTTGACCAAGTTTCAAAATTACGAGAGCGTAGTCAAATATCCTCGTGTTATTTTCTCAGTGTGGCGTTATTAAAAAATTACTCATTTACTGCTTCCGGACACAACGAAACTTTCATTTAAATCATGTCGTTGCAAAAAATGTCTATCGAATAGTCATCTTGGCTTATCTAATCACTCATTCGGATCAGCGCATTTCTTGTTTATCACAGATTCGATTCGCATTACTCAAATTAGGAATCGCTTCAAAATCCAAGCGAATAATCTCATGATTCAATCCAGTGTACACATATCTATCAGCTTGTCGTTATCCTTTCCGGTTTTTTCCTTTTCAATTCTATTTCGGTTATATGTCACAGTCTCTAAATCAATTCACTACACTTCTAATTTTCATATAAATTACCTAATCACGTTTTATTTTTGTTGGCAAAATGCTGTTATTGTATGCAATTCAAATTGCAAAAAATTCCTTATGTCAGTGAAGAGAAAATCGCGAATAATCCAAACTCACAAAATATGAATTTGATTACGTTCTTAACTCGACTTTTTATTTACTTTTTTTATTATGAATTTTTTAATGCTTGTACGGATGAACGAGGGTTTAAATATAGAAAACAATTTAATATCAGAAAAAATAGATTAGTTCAAACAAAACCGAATTCAATAATAAAACATGCGTCTGTGTATCGAACAATTAAGTCAGAATAATAATATTTGTGTTGGAGCAATTTTCATTATGAAAAAGTGCTCCGAATTTATGTCAAATTCTGTAACATTAAGCCTTAAAATTCTGTTGGGTTCCTCACGATGGAGCGGCGAAAAGAGGAAAATGAAAATGCCATTTTTTAGTTCACGACCACGTTATCTAACCAAGGCTCAAAATTATGATGATTTTTTAATGTGCCATGTCTCCCATCGACTCTCCATCAAAATTGTTCTAGTGTAATATTAATCCCACGGTATTTTGTAATTATCATCACAAATTTAATTGCATGAAATGAAATGCATTTGAAAGAGTGTTAAGAGGGAAGGACTCTGGGTTTTATTTTATGAGATGTGGATATTAAATAACGAGACTGCAAGTACGCAAGCGCCAAACGCCAACGATCGACAGTTGTTTAATGTCGAGCCTTTTCTTTCGAATGCAGTGCTTCTAGCTTCTGTAAACAGATCAGTACAGCCGTAGTCTTCGTTGGTATAACAGTTGTTGTTTTGTTTCACCAAAAAATGATAAGTGTAACAATAGAGCAACGTATTGTTGTGAAATTTCACATGTGTGAAATTTGAAAAAGCCATTACTGAAGCTTATAATTTATTGAAAGAAGTGTATGGCAATAAATGTTTACCGCGTGTTCGTGTTTTTAAATGGTTAAAGCGTTTTCAAGATGTCCAGAAGACGTGGAAGATGATTCACGCTTGGGTCGCTCTTCCACGTCAAAAACAGATGACTGTATCGGGGGAAAAAAATCGTTAATCTTTTTTGATCTGACTGTAAGACCATTCGCTTTATTCCCCGGATCTTGCGCCCTGCTACTTCTATTTGTTTCTTAAGGTGAAATTTGCATTAAAAAGAACAAGATTTGAGTCCGTTGAAGAGAAAGCGGCACGCGTTGCGAAGGAGCTGACAGAAAATTTCCAGCATTACTTCGAACATTGGAAGATTCTCATGGAGCATTGTAGGGATAGAGAAGGGATATGTATTGAAGGTGATTATAAGAGAAAATGTATGATATCAAAGTAGAATGTTTTACAGCGTTAGTTTAATTATTTGATAGCCACATCTTGTATTTAAGTAACATTCCGTTGCGGCGATTGAGAATTAGAAGAGGAAGGGGACAAAAAAATTTAGTTTAAGAAATGTATGAGGGGGAGGAATAAGGAGAGGGATAGACGCTCACACACAAAATTATTAAATTCAGCTACAAAATGGTAAGCTTTCGACGCTTTCTGAGGGAATTTGGGCATATAAGTAAAAGTTGATAGTTTATACCAACTTTACTGTGATTTAGTTTTGATACTAAAATTGATTTTTTTTTTTTTTTTTTTTTTTTTTTGAAATTTTGGCTAATGCTAAGCAATATAATTTTCATCAAATAAATAATATTACACTTGTATTACAATCAAATAGTAATGTATTAAAATTATACATATATTATATGCACGTTATTATACATGTATTAAAATCCTCAATGACCAGTGATAATTTCATTTGAAAAAGTATGGCTTGCTTAAAGTAAACAGCGGTTAATGATAATTAATCAAAATCCAACAAGGGAGTTTACTCCAGAGGCGTTGTTTTACACTCCCTTATACCAGAAAATATGCAAGAATTTTTTTTTCAAAATACTCTTATAAATTACTTGTGCTATTTAACATTTAATTAGAAGTTCAAAGAAATGCAATCATTTATATTATAAAAAGAAAGTTATACAATGTAAAATAAATTTCTGAGCCATATGTTTAGTCTCTCTGTTTAACCACTTCATGCACCCTTCCTCGCAGTGTGTGCTACACTTGCTGCACCAGTTATTTGCTGTGGTGCTTTACGAAATGATTAACCCCTCTGCATAAGTCTGACAACCTAGCTTCGATGCAGACCATTACATTTTGTTCATGTTTCCTCTAAGTAAATTTCTAAGTATTTAGAAGAGGCCGAAAGGAAAGATAATTAGATAATAAGACAACAGGGTTTATACAATTTTTTGTTTAAATTCCTAGTTTTAAGTGACTAAAATGGAATAAATGATTAATTTTCTCCAGAAAAATGAGGGAGTTGCTCCCCACCTTCCTAATCTCCACCACTGATAACCTTAGCAAATATTTTTAAACAGTTAATAATGATCCATCTTCTTAACCGTTAAAATAAACCGTTATTAAAATATTTTTAATAATCGGAAAAATACATTTGAAAAACCTCTTTTTTACACCTTTTTTATGTATTTCACTTGGTGTGTGTGTCAGAGTGTCATCAAATTTTCGATCGCTAATTTAACCAACTTCCCATCAAGCTAGAGCTATGAAACTTTGGGAATCGTTCTTACTCATTTAACAATACAATATTTAAACATTTGCGACAAGTTTTAACTAATATTTCAATTTTTTTTTTAATAATACAGTTTAACTCAACCACTTCGAGCGATTTCAAAAATTGCCAAACTTGGAGTTTTTTTTTATTTTTTAGGCTGAACGTTAAGTCCGCGAAGCAGACCAGGGTAGCCACATTTGGCAAAATACCGTCAAAATTTGCGACAAGTTTTAACTGAATTTCATTTTTTTTTTTTTAAATAAATTTTGCCACTATATAAAAACGTTGGTTTTTATCTCGAATTATTCAATAATGTTTCGAATGCCAGTGAAATAAAATAAAATTTTAGAATGAATTTTAGTATGTAAATAAGCATTGTAAACTATGAAAGGGTTATCTCCCCTCCCTTTTTAAGGTAGAATAAATATTTCCTCTTCTGTTCTCTATTGATAAATGTAGATTTACGAGTCACGGTGGATTTTGCAGGTGGGCTATAGACTTGAAAATGGACTATAAATTTCTAGTAGGGTATTAAACTCACAAGGGTTTATTATGGCCATCTAGTCAGAGCCTCTTCCTAACAATGAATAGTCACAGGTTAAATCCTGTGAAATATTTTTAAATGTAAGCTGTTCCTTGGAACGCTGCCAATAGACAGAAACCTTCCCATTAAGCCCATACTTGATTTTCAAGTTTTCCTGAATAGCTCAGTTGGTAGATTTCGATCGGTAAAGATCAAAGTTTTTCCGAACCCTTATGAGTGGAATTTTCTTTAGGTCTTGTCTTTATTTTCCTTCACGGCTGAAAATTTCAAATACCTGTACTGGATTAGACGTTATTCTTCTAGAAGGGATTGGGATGAAATTCTTTATACCCTCACCTCTTACCCTCCATCAAAATCTCAAAATTAAAATGATTGCCTCGTGATTGGACGAGGGAGAACTCCGCTCATCCACATCATCATAGCATATTAGAGCAACCATAGAAAAAGATTAATTTTAACTTTAAATGTATTTTTTGATGAAAAAAGAATTAAATTTTTATATTGTAATTAATTCTAGACAAGTGTAAAAATTTTTTAGTTCTGTTTCTCAACAACAGTTTTTATTTGTGATGAAAGCCCAATAGAGCCAAGAGTTCAATATGCTCATCGCATCCTTCTGAAAAGTTAGCGGTAGTTTGCTATATAGATAGTGGGGAAATTTCCCTGTCTTTATATTGTAGTTATATATGTGCAATCCACTAAATGGGCAATTCTACCAGAGAAGCCTTGTAGTTCGAAGTGAATTCACAAGATAATTAACAAAAAATAAATGTGGATTACTCTCTAGAATTCAAATAAAAATTCTTTATAGAGGTGAAATTAAGCTATTTACAGAGTTACAGATACTTTACATTGTAGTCTTTCCTACATCATCGAATATGACTGCAATTGTTCAGATCTCCTTCTCGATATCTAAGTTTTACATTACAAGTAAAATAATAATAATAAAAAAATAAGTAATAAATAAAGTTCTATGCAAAGTTTTGCAAAAAACAGAATCAGCCACTCAAAGTGCGCTTTTTGTTTATATATAATTACAATTAAATTACTCAATTAAATATAAGAATTAAAGTAAAAGATGAAATATCGAGAAATGTACAGTAATAAACTTTTTGGATATTAAAATTAAAGGAAACGATAAATTATTAAACTGAACATAATTAAGCTAAATGTAATTTTAATTAAAGCAAACAATCAATTCTTAAATTGAATATATGTAAGCTGAATGTAATTAAAATTGAAGCAAACGATAAAAATTTGAAAAGTGATCCAAGTAAAACAATAGCCCCTTGGGTGGTTTAAAAGATAAAAAAAAATTTAGAATTAAAGACATCGCTATGGCCGCTAATTTGGTGTAATTATCGCTTGTTTGGCGTGAACATGACTCTCTTTTGAGAGATGTACGCGACATAAATATCTGCCTTAATTTACGGATGCTTCAAAAGGTAAAAGAGGCAATTTGGGGCGGGGGCGGGATGCAATCTTTAATTTTTTATGCTATTTTTACTAAAAGTGCTTTTATGAAATAGAGAAAATAATGTATGTGTTTATTAACTATACTCTTAAATGAGTTATGAATATATATTTTAGATGTATCATGAATATAGTATTAGTGGAAGAGTACTGTGATATTCCTTGATCATACCTCCAGAGTTGAAATTCGTATGTTGTTTCCATTATTTAGTTAGTCGAAAATCTTTACGTGGACATTTGCATTTTGTAAAAATGATAAAGTTGTCTCATTGCATTATAAAATCTTTACCTTTTGTATATTTCTTTCAGAATATGACTGCAATGTTTTTTTCTTGTTTTTATGGAATAAAAATAATTTAAAAAGGATTTTAAGCTTTGTATTAATATTATGAGCTATTTTTTATTTCAAAATAAGTCAACATTGGTAAAGAATTATGAAGCACGATCACCACACACTGAATTATATGAAAATTAAAATAACTTTTTAAAATTTAATGCATATTTTCTATTATATCAAACTTATTCGTACGAAAATATGTAAAACTCCTTTTTACTGCTCTCAAAATTATTTCATAATAAAATTGTGTCAGATATTAAATTTTTTTATTGATCTAACAAAATCTTCAGTTTTGAAAATTTTATTCATTTCCATGAATAGTATTTTTACGCTTCTGATAAAATTTTAAGCTATTATGTCACACTAATAAATTCCTAGGACTATTTTAAATGCCGAACAGAACTTTTCTTTCGATTCTAAAATTACTGAAAAAAGCAATTATGAGTAGTATGTAGAATAAATAAAAATCTGTATGCAATAATTAAAAAAAAAAAAAATAGAATTTCCTGTTTGGATGTTTTCAAAGAATGGAATACAAACCTTTTCAGAACGTATAATTTTTAAATTGGAATAGATATTACAATTATATCTATTTCTTCTTTTTTGGTTTGCTATTATTGGTTCATTACTAGTTTTTGTTAGAATTAGTTTTTTTTTTTTCCTTTGAAGATTGAATATTTTTAGGACATGAAAATTGGTGTATCAAAAGTACGAAGGCATCGCAAAGTTTTAACTGTTATTAAGAAATAACCGAGACATCGAGTTAAAATTTATTCTGCATATTAATTTACCCTTATGTACATAATGTTGTAAATTACAGCTATTTACGTTGATTTGTTTTGGTTTCAAGAAGCCGTAGATTGAAGTAACCCGCAATATAGAGAACATAAGATTTGAATCTGTTGAGTTTTACAATGACGGCTTTCGAAAGGTCAAGAAACGCTGGAAGAAATGTATAACTCTGAATAGTGATTATGTAAGAAATTATTCTTTTGAATAAAAAAGGATTAAATCTTAAGAATAAAAAATAAAAATTAGGATGTTAAACTGTTAAATCTAAAAAAACTGTTAAATCTAAAGAAACTGTTAAATGTAAAGAAAATATGACATCGTGCTACGGTACTAAAGCAAAATGATTCATCTCTTTCTTTTTCTCTCAACTTGTCCCTCTTGTTTACATCCACTTCAACCTGACAATCCCAATACAATCCTTTTGATTTATAATTTCTGTAGAAAAAAAAATGTGTAATAAATTTAAATTCACTATTTATTGACATTTAATTCTTGAATGATTAATTTGAACTCAACAGCATTTTTTCCCCCATAGAACTTAGCTCTTAAGAGTTGTTGATCTATAGGCCCCTGGGTCGCATAGCGACCCTCTAAATCGAATCTGAAAACTGCAAAGATGATTTTTTTTATGTGTAGGTTGATTTTCCCAGGTTAAACACATTTTCACATTCAGTTCCACTGCAACGTTATAGGACCTTCGGATTAAGAGCTCTAAGTCTTATTGGCTTAAATTGGATACTCTACGAATGGCTATTCAGACAGTGTTGTCAGCAAAATTACCCTATCTTTTACATAACCTTAATCACTTGTCAAGACTTAAATTTAACATTATTTTTTAAATAATAATAGTTTTCCATTAAATTGTATGAAAACGAAAGACTTTATTTTATTTAAATAAACACAATAATATTCGCGTTCAGTGCAAATCCAGGGGCCGAGATAGCCTAGTGGTCAAGGTCGTGGACTAACCGCCGGCGGTTTTCGTTCAGTCGCGAGTCCGATCCTTGGCCGCCAAAGACCCGCCGTGTAGCCGGGGCTGATGTACGTTAAATCTGTTCGGGGCTCAAAGTCCTCCCGTTGGCGTGGTGTGGAAGTTAGGAGAGAGGGGAGCCAGCTCAGGTGTCGTCCTCGTCATTTGACCGTTGTTCAAAATTACGAAGTGCGTCGCCAAAAGCCCTCGTGTTGCTTCTAGTGCGACGTTAAAAAACACTAAACTAAACTCATTGCAAATCCAACAAAGTATTGAGCAAAAAGCTAAATTCCTCATGACAATAGCTATATAAACTTTAGTTGCTATAAGAAACTATAATTCTTTTCTTTAAATTTTTCTATCCAACAAACAATTAACTCCTTAAAAAAATTTATTGCGATGTCAGTATATTAAAAGCAATTTTATCTGTCATTTATGATTCTTAAATTATTTCTGGGAAAGTGTAGATTTAGTGTCACAATAGTGTCCGGCGAGAATGGGGATAAAAGTCCGAAAGGATTAAGAACTTCAAGAAGAAAAGTTTATCCTACTTTAAGAATGGAATAAAATACAAAAAATTGGAAAATAGAAGTTTTTGATCGTTAAGAATGTTCATGTGTTGTGTGTGTGTGAAGAATTGAAAAACCAGTTTCTATGATCAGTTACTTAGCGAGGAGAATTTTGCATATGCTTGAACAGTATGAAAGTGTCAAGAGAGGGGGAATTGCTAGGGTAAAATTGACTATCATAAAAGTGACGCCATTAAAGCGTAGATGACCACTAATCTGGATATCCTCCCAACTAAGAAAGTGAGATGGGTATAACCGAGTGTCGTAAAAGTGTAACTGACGACAAATGTGGGTGAAGTGGGAAGGAAGTAGCGTGAGGAAGCAGCAGGTGTTAAATTACTTCATAAAACGAAAATATGGTTTATTGATACGGGGGCACTTGCGTACGAAACAAATTTGGTGACATTTGAATACGTGTCAGAGAACTTCTAAATAAAAGAGTTGCGGGTGTTGTAAGAAATGGAACATGAAATATAGCCGTAGCAATTACTAGAAGCTAGATTAGGAATTTTTTTTACATAATGTGGGCATCAAATATATCTTTTTCCATATTATTTTTTAATTTGAAATTACAATATTTGTATTTTATTTGGTATTAAAAAATTAAAGCTCCCGTCTACCGGCTACTTTGATTTCGTGAACGTAATGTTAATACTATGAAATTTCTACTACCGTCCTCAAATCTATACTATTTTATCTATTTAAATGCAAAAAAAATAGCATCTGAAAAAGCAAAAAATAACAACGAAGGTTTCTAAACAATTCTATTTTCTCTCTGATTCTTAAATATATATATATATATATAACACATGGATCAATAAGTCCCGAGACTGTGCGGTCGTTTTTTTGCGATTTCCTCCTTCAAACGCATCAGCAAGTCAATATAATAATCACTGTTGATCGATTTACCTTTTTCGAGGTAGTCAATGAAAATCACGCCATGCGTATCCCAAAAAACTGACGCCATGACTTTGCCAGCTGACTGCTGCGTTTTCGGACGGCTTTCGCCAGCTGTGCGCCACTCAGATGACTGCCGCTTCGACTCTGGAGTGTAGTGATGTATCCATGTTTCGTCCATGGTCACGTAACGACGCAAGAAATCTTTTTTGTTGCGAGTAAATAGCGATAAACAGCTTTCTGAATCATCGACTCGTTGCTGTTTTTGTTCCATCGAAAGCAATCGCGGCACCCACTTGGAAAAAACCTTTTTCATGCTCAATTTTTCATGAAGGATAGTAAATACACTTCCATATGATATCTGTGTCATCTCAGCAATCTCACGGAGCTTCACTTTACGATCTTTCATTATAATTTTTGTCACTTCACTCACATTTTCCGGTGTAACGGCTCCCACAGGTCTACCCGAGCGTTCCGCGTCATTTGTGTCGGTACGACCACGTTTAAACTCGGCAAACCACCGACAAATCGTTGCTTTTGATGGACAAGAGTCCGGGTAACATTTTTCAATCCATTGTTTCGCTTGCACGGTGTTTTTACCCATTAAAAAACAATGTTTTATCAGAACACGAAACTCGGTTTTTTCCATTTTTTAAACAAACTACAAAACGACTTTACTCCAACCTCGATAACTCAGCTGTTTCTGGTCCGATCGACTTAAACTTTTGACACGTTTCAAGCAAAGGTTCGTACTCTAGAAAGAAAGACCTGGTTACTGGTTTACTACGAGCGCCATCTCTGGGTTAGTCTCGGAACTTATTGATCCATGTGTTATATATATATATATATATATAAAGTATGGAAACCCATGAACGAATCATTAAAATAGAGGTAAATTTTTTTTAAAAAAAAATTGGAGGAAAAATGTAATACCGCAGAAACCTTCACTATTTTTTGCTATTTGAGATTCACTTTTTGCATTTAAGTAAATTTTTTTTGTCTACGTGCTTTTTTTGCATGAATGAAATAATAATAATAATAAATGCATATTTGAGAATGGAGGAAGAAATTTTATAGGATTAACGTTACGTTCGTGAAATCAAAATGGCTGGTAGACGGGAGCCTTTAATTAAGAATGCCAATAGTAAATTTGTTAATCTGATACGGAAATATCTTTTGATAAAGATTTTATTAGTAGTTCTTACTATAACTATATTTACAGCATTAAATTTGAATTCCGTCAAATTTTGGTTGATCGGGATGGTTTAAATTAAATTTTTTTGAAATTATCGTCAATAAGACATCTGATTTAATAATCTCATTGAATGTATAATATTCAATACAATTTCAACTTCTGCCCATTTTATAACAATGAATAAAAAAAAAATTTGAATATTTTTTTATGAAATACTCTTTAAGAAGATTTATTTAAAAGACCAATTTTACTATGGTGTGCATTGTTAAATTTTTGCTAAGGTATCTAATTCCATCATTTCATACAATTGAAGCATAAATACGAGACCTTTTATATAAAAAAATATTATTACTTTGTTTTCGAAATTAATTTTTTTTTCTTAGAAAAGCGAAGGCATTGTGTCTTTTTAGAAGAAAATAAATTATGGAGACTGATTCTGCATATGTTATGTGTTAGAGCAGTTAGATCTTTAAAAAAGAAGGAAAACAACTATAAGGTAAAATTGACACACATACCGTGACGATTCACCTTGCCTTTTACCTTACGAAACGAACCACAATCTTTTCGAAGCTAAGTGTAAGCATAAAGTATGCATAATCTAATAAGTGTAAGCATATGACCAGAAGAATTTGCCAAAACTTGTTTTAACCAACATTTTACTGTGGCAATTTTTTATTTTGCGCTTTGGCTTTTATTTTGCGCTTTTCAATGCAAGAATATTCAATTGATTTATTGTTCAATATTTCAATTTTATTTTATATTTGCTAGCATGATGAAATACTTTGACAAATATTTTCACCGTTTATATAGATTGAAAATGAGCGTAAACGCATTAAGTATATAATTTAATTGCTTAAACTTTTATCTGGAGTGATTTATCTTTGTTTTCTCCATTAAGATTATGTTGGCTCGATAATCCAACAAAATCGCTTATCCAGCATTGCGTCCGGAACATGCATGTTAGTTTGTGTTATGTATTGGCTGCAAAAAACAAAGAAGGCAAACAACATAATAACAATTCTTTAAAAGTTAAAACTACGGAATGCGTGTGAAAACTTGAAAGGGGGTGGGGAATGTAATAAAAATTAATTATTTATGAACATTTTATAATTTTTTAAGACACAATTTTATTATTGCACTAAAAATTGGGAAGTAAAATTTTAAATTTAAAAAAATCTGAATGTCAGATCTAAAATCACACATGCGTGGGAGGCTCTGAAAGAAATACTAAACCTAAATGTGAATTTAAATAATGTTCATTGCATGTTTTAATTTTCAATGAATATTTAAGCATTTTTACATTCGAATGATATTCATTAAGGTTTGTTTTTTTTATGGTATGTTTCTTATCATCTGTTCTTATATACACAAAAAATGTGTATTTTCTTAAAAAAATTGTTTTCTGGTGAGGTGCAAGAGCATTTGCAGTTCACGTATAGGAACAGCTTCTACACTTTTTTTTTTATCTATTTATTTATTGATTCCATCCATATCATTTCAGATATTCGAAACCAATAATAATAATAATTTCAACCTAGATGGATCGAGATGTTCCCCACTATTTTTTGGTTCTATCAACCACCAAAAATTTCCAAACTATTGAAATATAAAAGTAAGCCATTATCTCTGGAGAAGCATCCATAAAAATGCAGGGTCAAAAAAGAATTTTAAAGGTTTCATGTTTTTCCCGCTTGGAAACACTTCATTCTTTCTAAATGCACTATTGCCTTGTGTTAATTATGAAATTTTATGGCTTCAATGAGAGTGAACTGACTAATGAGATTATGAACTTTTTTTTTCACGAGGGAATAAAAAGGAGCTTAGAGAAACGAAGGATCACTAATTTTCATTTAGAACCAGTCACGATCAAAAAAATAATTGAATCATATTTGAATGCAAAATATACCACCAGATTATGAGAAGGAAATGTATAGATTCCCTTGTATAAACTTTCGAAGCCAAGCTGCTGAACACGTTCGCTACACGAGATACTTGATATGAATGGCCTTACCTGAATCACCGAATACGAGTAATGCTCAAGCAAATACTTGTAAAATTTGGGTGTTTGGCGTCATTTGGAAATTAGAACGAGGGAGAAGCAAAAAATTTACAGACCACAAGAAAATGACGAGGGGAGGGGGTTCAAGGAGTATAACAGAGGTAGACATCCAGAAAATTTAAAACTTAACTACAAAGTGCAAGTTTTTACCGTTTTTGGGGTGAATTTGGACAGAAAAGCAAAAGCTAACGGTTTACATCAACTTTACTGTGGTTTATTTTAGTGCCTTTTTTTTTAAATTTTGATTAGTATACTATACTACACTCTATAGCAAAAAAAAAAAAAAAAACCGGTGCACCAATAAAGAACTGTCCGATGGAGACAAAAATTAGGAGATAGGAAAATTATGTACAGAATAGAAAGTGATTAAAATTTTCTGAAAAAATTTAATGATTTATTTCAGAGTTACATAGTTACAAAGTAACGATCTCAATAAGGTGTTGACTAACCTCTAGCCTGAATGCAAGCCGTCACACGGCGTGGCATAGAGTGATAAAGCTCCCTGATGGTCTCCTGCGGTAGTTCTTGCCAAATTTGCTCCAATTATCGGGCTAGGTCAGGAACATTCCCTGGTAGATGCAGTCGCCTTCCCATCATATCCCAGACATGCTCGATTGGAGAGAAATCCGGTTGGCCAAGGAAGTGTTTGACAAGCTGTAAGACAGTTCATAGCAACACGTGGCGTATGCGGTCTGACATTATCTTGCTGAAAAATAAGGTCAGGGTACTTCAAAAGGAACGGTAGCAAAACAGGTCTCAGAATGTCGTCGACATACCACTGTGCTGTGCCTCTAATGACGACCAAAGGAGTCCGACTATCGAGGGAAATGGCACCCCAGACCTTAATTCCTGGTTGAGGGCCTGTGTGTCGTGCAATAGTGAAAGCAGAATCGGCAAGCAGCCCTGGGCGTCTCCGGACATGTTTTCGATGATCGTCAGGACACAGTTGAAAGCGGGATTCATCGCTAAACACTATACGTCCCCAGTCAGCATCATTCCAATCTGATCGAGCCTAGCACCACTGTAATCTGGCTCGACAGTGTGCAGGCGTGAATGGCAGGTGACATAGAGGTCGGTACGAACGAAGATTTTCACTCTATCAGCCGTCTGTGAATGGTCATGGTAGACACCCGTGTGCGGGTCGCACGTCTGATGGTTGATAACTATGAATCAGTCTCCGTGACAGCTGATCTGACAATCACTCTGTCCTCTCGATCTGTTGTTGCCCTAGGTCGACCGCTACCATCATTACGCTAAAATCTGCCATTGTCTACCTTTTCTTGCCAGCATCTGGTAGTCGCCGCATCGCTTCGACTTATATCACGAGCGATTCTCCGATTTTCCCAACTTACCTCTTTCAATCCAATGATACGACCTCTTTCAAACTCTGACAGTTGCTTGTAATGAGCTCGAATCCTACGGCGAAGCATTTTTTCAGTCGTTGAAAGGTATCCTAAATCGCAATGCAACAGAAAATTTGACCATCAGTTTGAGAATCACTTTTTATATACATCTGCTGAGTGCAATGAAGCTCCCGCTATTCCTTCATTGGACACCAAATTTTAATCATTTGCATGCTCGGTCTAAATGTCTTTGCATAAGAAATGTCATTACAATTGGAAAAATCTTTTTTTTTTTTTTTGGTGCGTCATTTTTGTTTTGTTTTGTTCTTTGTTATAGCGTATATATATAACTTACATCATAGGAACAATATTACGCATGTATAACAACTAAGTAGACGTATTTCGTAGGATCTTAAATAATCAGTGATATTTTCATTTAAAAATGTACGATTAAAATACTCATAAGCACCAAAAATGATTAATTTGCCTAAACCGGTACAGTAAGTTCTCGTTCCATATACGATTATACTATAAACTCTACATATAAAAAATACTCTTATAGATTGCTTTGACTAAATAACATTCAATTAGGTGCTCAAAGCGGTATAGTTGAAATGGTAACAGTATGAACACGAGCCTTGTTTTGTTGAAATAGAAGATAGATATGGGCATTCACAAAAGGAATGATCACCGGTCGAAAGATCTCACTAACGTACCTTCGGACCGTTAAAGTGATTCTAATGAAGACCAACGGATGGATGTGTGAGGAGGGATAGTAGAACGTCCATTGTGGTGCTGCACATGTTGGCATCAAACACAACTGTGGTCATCATATTCACCAAGACAAATTCGAGACTCATCAAAGATGACCCCCTGCCATTCTTTATGGCTCCATGCTGCTCTTTCGCGGCATCATTGCAGTCTTTGGCGACGTCGCTGTGGTGTCAGGGCGATCTCCGTAATGGTCTTGGAACAAGCAATCCATTTCAGTTCTCTGCTAACTGTACAGGTTATTACAGAGAGATCATCACTGTTTGCATAATGTCCGGAGTGTTGGCAAATGGTGTACTTCCCGTTTGCCTGACAATTCTTCGATCTTCCTTACTTGTTGTCCATGTAATTCTCCCCGAGCCTATTTGTTATGAGCGATAACTTCCTTTTGCCTAATTCCGTCAACAGCGTGAAACTGTAACATCTGCGCGTCTCATATGACGTGTGATCCGATGGAATGACCATCTGCTTTCGAACAGTTTACAATACGACCCTTCTCAAAGGCGTACAACTATTCAAATGGCTATCGTTTCTTTATATATATATATATATATATATATATATATATATATATTATGCCATCCTAATAAACAGTTCTTATTTTTAAATATGAAGAAAACAAAAAAAGACAGTAAAATATTTTCTTTTTCTTATTCCAACGAGGAAGGTCTTTTAATTTTTTTCTTTTCTTTTTAGTTTTGAAACCATATTTAAAGTGTTATGAAAGTTCTAAAATAAACTGTACGATTTCTTAATATTCGTAAAATTAAAAAAAAAAAAATTACTTAGCTAAATATTCAAAGGAAATTGATATAGGACTGTATAGAGTTATGGATAACTTTTTCGTGTTGGAACTTCACTTTAAATTCGACACTTTTATTTGATCTTATTCATTGAGTATACTAATTCTGTGAATATGCACTGCTAAATGTATTCCACGAAATTCCAATATATTTTCTGCTAAATAACTTCCAAACCTCTTAAAGAAAGGGTGGACCTATCGATCATTTCATTCATTCATCCGATATTATGGTACCGTTGTAAAAAGAAAGACGCTGATTGCATAAATTTAAATTAACCTTATCTATTGGTAAACATTTTTAATTGATGAATTAAGAATTAACATATGTATACTGAGATGAAAATAAAAGAGTTAAGTTGAAATAAAACAAAATATTCGAATTCAAGCAAAAGGTTGCTTTGAAGATTCAAAATGCCTCAGGTTCTCTAAGTCGTGTGATTAAAATAAACAAAGAGAATGAATTGCATGCAACGAACACATAATGACTGAAATGTGTTGAAAAGGAAGTTTTATTCCATCACACCGGTGCGCATTAGCGGAAGATCGTCAGGTAGGGTGGGCTAAATAGGAGGGGTGCACTTTCTAGTATTTCCTCCGCCCCTTGCGCTTCAAAGGTGGTTCTTCCCTCCTGCAAAAGCCGGAAGGAACTTCGCACCGCCTGACGGAAATAATCACGTAAGCGTCCGGCGACTTGATAACGAGTCCTGGGCTAAGAGGGCATTTCGGCTGTGGGATAATCAACAAGTGAAATGAATGAGCGAATAATCTAATCCCTATTTTATGATGATCTATTTTTAACACAGAATGTACTCCTCAAAACACAGAGTGTACTTTCCAAACAGGATCACCCAAGTGATACAAAATGATGAAGCTATTTAAGGTCATTGAGACGTCTTCTAAGTTTAAGGGGTCACTTTACGCAGTATTTTCATTGTCACCGCAATGTTAAAAATGACGAATTTAAGAGACATTTTTTTTAAAAAAAAAATGCCCGGTTGTACTGTCACATTTTGTTGTGAGTGCATTTATAGTATTGTTAATTTTTAATCAGAGATTTTGTTAAAAATGTCGGAAGAAAAAAAATTGCAATTAAAATATGCAATTATTTTTATCGTTTTGAATCTTTTCACATTTCGCACTATATAAGATATTTTTTTGAAAAAACTTATCAAAAAAAATGTTCTCATTAAAAAATAATAACATAATAAATGCACAAAATGCCTGTCTGATCCTACAACCAGTTAGTTTTCTGAAAAAGGCTCCTTAAACTTAGTTATTTTTAATATTACGGAGATAGAGAAAATGCTGTTGTATTGGCTCCTTTAAACAGCCTTCCCTTTTAAATTAATAAAATCATTGGAAGTCGTATTTTAACTCTTAGTTATTAGTATGCTTAAGCATCAGCAACTGTATGACCAGTTAATTTACTGAAAAAAAATTCCGTAAACTTGGTCATTTTTAACTTAATGAAGATAGAGAAAATGCCGCATGATTTTTGACCCCTTTAAATAACCTTCACTTTTTTAAAATTAAAAGTAATGGAAGTCATATTTTAACATTGAAACATCTGCATACTTATGTATCTGTGTATGTAAAAAAATAACATTTATTTATGAATAATTAATAATCAGAACAGCTGTATTTACAGCTATTTGCTGTGCATTTACCTTTAGGTGCATATTTCATGAGAATTATGATAAAAGTTTTTATAATTTTGAAAATTTTTGTATTACTTATAAACTTTAGGTTGTATATAAACTGAATATAATTATAATTTCAAAACTCAACTATAAAAAATTTTAAATTCTGTGATTCAAATTTCCCTCAATTTTTACACAAATATTGGCTATACCTAAAGTTTACAAGTGTCTATTTGAAAATTTTGCATTATAAATAACCACATTTTATTATACAGAAATAGTAGTACTATGGATAAAATAGATTTTGAAGAAAATGTGATAAAATTATTAAAAAAAAACACAAAATGAGGATATCGTGGCTAAAGATATTTTTCTCTAAGGCTTGGAGCACTTTTTATGATACTTAAATACAATTTTCTCGGTTTCTGTTTATTACTTTCTCATAAATAATACATTTATGGAACCAGTGAAGCGAACTCTAAATTTTTAGCAACAACAACAATAAAAAGGCAAAATTTGAACGATTTTAAGGCTACTATTTGTTTTTAAAAATTGTGGATAAAATCGATAGAATGTTGTTTCAGGCATTGCGATAGACTTCGTCTTCACAATTTGGGAATCCATTGTTAGAAGAATTTGAAAGAGAAAAAAGAGCCACCTAAAACAGATTAGTAAAGTAAGAAAGGAAAATTTATGTACATTTTTAACATTGATTCTTTAAAAACACACACACAACAATCCTTTCTGAATTACATTTAAAATATGACGTGTACTTCGGGATAAAAAAAAAAAATCGATGAGCAACGCCATATTTAAATGTGATAATGTTTCAAGAATTGAACTGACGCTTGACGTATCGCATGACTCACTGTTAACTGCACAGAATCGTTGTTAAGACACATTTAATTAGGGGTATTTAGCTCTACTGTCTGGTCTAAATTCCTATATTGTAATTGACTATGTTGATTATATCGACTATCGGAGACAAAATACTTTTTCTTGTTTTCCTTTCATCATTTCTAACAATATCTTTTATTTTCTTGAGAGTAAAGGTTAAAATAGGATACGTTAAGAACTAATGGGAATGAACCCTCATCATTTTGAATTAGTGTTAAACGACAATAAAGATTGTACAGAAGATTCATCACTCCTCAAATTGAAACGCTATATGCGGTCCATTTAAATTTAGGGCGCTTGGATTGAGCGGAAAGCGAAAGAAGAATAGGTACCAGGTCAAGTGTCGTCTTCGTCACTTATGATTGTTTATCAACGCTGCACTGAGAAGCAACACGAGATTTTATTGGCAACGGTCCTCGTATTTTTGAACCTCGATAAAGTGACGAGAACGACACCTGAGCTGGCACCTCCATACTCGCACACCACATGAAGGGAGAACTTAGGACCTCTACCATATTTGACGTGCATCACTCTTGTTACACGATGGGTCTGTTGTGGTATTTGCACTCAAACCCACGACTCTCCGAAACGTCGACCACAAGTCCGCGATCATAACCACTCGGCTACCAAGGCCACGCCAATGTTGGGTAAGATTAAAAGATTTAGTTTTGAAAACTGAAAAGTTTCAGTTTCGAAATGAATTTGACGTGAGAAAAATATTCTTTTTCAGCGCGCTCATTTTAAAACATGACTATCGAAAGATAAGACGTGATGGACTTGAGGGAGGGAAAGGGACGCTTAAGCCTTGCATTTTGCGCTCGAATTTAGTCCATTTCCTATCATCAGATCAAGCAGAAAATTTCATTCAGGTATATTTATGTTGACAACACACTACTGTAGTATGCTCCACTAGGGATAGATTTAAGGGGTTCTAGTGACATGGGCCTTGCACTTATCAACGTTCATTCGAGAAAATTTGTACACACGATAGCTCACAAAATTGCTTTTTAGTCTTAAATTTCTTGACTAAATTGAATTATATAAATATTTGTAAATTTTTTTTAATTTAAAGATGGACTAAAAAGCATAAAAAAATTTTCATATAAAATAATATGCAATTTATTAAAGCTTGAGGCGTTAATACTTTTTTTTTTTAATTCCATTTAAAGTAAGAAATTACGTTGCTTAATCAATCGGTAATTACACAGATGTCTTAGTTTATATACGCCCCAGTCTCTTATAAATTATACATCCTTTTACATTAAATATTTTAACTCCTTTTTGTCTGTCTTTAAATAAAAGCTTGATTTAAAAAAGTATTTTTTTTTTACTATCATTTTCTTTTTACTTTTGCATGCTGAAGACATGTTTGTGAATAGATTATATCGGAGCACAAAAAAAAAAAAAAATCTTGTTTCAAATAAAATTAAGATGTACGTAAAATGTGATTTTTATTTAAGTTAACAACGCCAAAGTTAGTGTGAAACCAAATTAAATGTTGATAATAAATTTTAAAATTATTGTCTTTCTGATTTATTCATTACTTCAATAGATGGCGCCACGATTGGGTTCTTTTTTCGGATTATAAAATATTTTCTGAAGATGAAATCTACCCATTTATCATGACATCATTATTTGTGCACATATTAACGTCTTGAGCATTTTGTAAGAATATCTGGATGCGACTCTTTTGCAAAAATATCTGGACGCGACGAGGGAAATATAGAAATCTTGTTAAAACAAGAGGGAAATTGAAGCTTTAAAACGATTGTAATCGAGCCCATAAATAACAAAAGGAATGGAATTTGTACTTTTACAATCGGTAATAGAATAAAGATAAGCAATACGAAAAAGCTTATTAATTGCTTTTATTCATATATAAATTGTAAGTCTATTATTATTATTATTTTGAGGGACAAAATCTCCCATGGAATGAAAACATTCTTCATTCTCTCACTTTTCATTAAAAAAAATAATAATAAAAAAAAAACGTTGTAGATTTTCCGCTTGATTCTAAGTCATTGAACTTAATAGGATGTTGATTATGTTACAATTTCGTATCCTCTTTGCAGCAATCGTTCTCCGCTTCATTATTTTGTCCATATATTAACGCTTATGTTTCAGTTTATTGTTCAACTCATATCTCAAAATTGATTTCAAATTTCATTGCTTATTTTAAAGGTGAAAAGAATGTTTATGTGGAGTACGGGGTTTCGAATATTAATTTTCTCTGAAAAAATGAGAAAAATCCAGTGCATAAAAGCTTCAATTTTAAAATTACTGTTTATCGCAACCCTTATGAGGGAGGGTTACCCGTTACCCACCCCTTCCGATAAGGATTTCGGAGTGAAATAATTCAAAATTGTTGCAGTTTTAGAAATTAAAGCCCAGTAGCAGGGCTTTATTATCCAAGTGATTTGTTTGGTTGTAAGTCAGAACATCTTAAATATAGGACCAATTCCATCTTACTTATTCTGACCGAAAAGTAATGAAAGGGATCCGAAGTATCTTGGATTTCCAAGCATTGATATTAATCTGAGCAGTTTATTTTTTGTAGGCACATTCTTATATTATTATGAGCATAATAATATTTTTTAATGTGAAATGCACCCCCCTCACCTTTGAATGAGAATATTACAACGCAACAAAATTTAATTTAATATTTCGTACATTTTTACATATGCATGTTTATATTATTCCTATAATAACATACCAGAGACGTACACAAGAAATGACCGATATCTCAACTCAAGTATTCCAAGTGAAGTCAAGGTCAAAGAAAAACTTTGTAATCAAAGTTGAAAACATGGTTTCCAAAAGGAATTCCTGAAATCGAATACCTTCTAAAGATAATTATAGCTTCCAAGACTTCCACTTAAAATACTATAATATTTTTTGTGTCGATTATTGAACACATATTTTCTTTATCTGTCATGTTTACAGTCCAAACTTTGGTAAAAAAAAAAAAAAAAAAAAAAGAGTTTGATAGAAATGCTTTGGGAAATAGAAGCATTTGAAGAGTTAAAAACCAAGAAAAGAATTCAGATGTTGTCATGCGACCTTTAGAAGAGTTGAGAATCAAAATTTATCTGCAAGATGGGGTTAAAAGTCTTCAGAATTTTTGACTTGTTTATATGAGATAATTATACAGATATTGAAAAGTTCAACAATTCCCCCGTCCCTTTCTCTGTAAAACATTCTGAGATACCTCAAGAAAGTGAGAAAATTTAGAATGAGTTAGAATTATATTTATGTTTATTATTACTAGTAGTAGTTGTATGCTCTGAATAATTTAAAAATGAAATCATCCATTTAATGCCAATCAAAAAGAATCAAATAAGAGCATTAAAGGGATAAAAATAATCCATTAAATCCATGGAAATGGTCATAAAAGTTTAAATTTAAATATTAGTTTTCAAACGATGTCAAAATGATTTGCATCATAAAAAAAATTAGTATTTACAAGATGGAAGTTCACGATGAATACAAGAAAATTCAAAGGTATTTTAATAATACGGGGGAGGGGAGTTCTCTCTCTATTTAATTTCATTTTAAATCAAGACCTTCTAGCATTAAAAGGCACTTCATCCATATCAAATAATCGAGTTGAAAATCTGCTTCATTTAAATATTTTTACTTAAAATATCTCAATTTTTACTGAAACTAAATTATTGCTTCCTCTTATCTTTTGAAGAATTTATAAAACGAACATGGATTTCTTTTCATTAACTAAAAAATTTATAAAATGCACATCGTATTATGTTATGTTTTATATTATCTCTAGCAACCTTGAGTTGCCTTGAATCGAAAATAATCTCTTGACCTCTTGGAATCGTTTAAAATAAACCCTCATCTCAACTTTCGATTTTATTATTTTATGGGTGACCTTTCCTCTTTGCCCTTTGAGCAGTGTGTTTTTCGCATCTCATTAGTGATTTACGATAGAAAGTTAATATGCTCCTATGCAATTTTTAAATGTTTTTCATCATCAGAAATGGAGTCAGTGAAGTTTTTAATTGTAAATAACCATGTTTTAAAAGTTTCGAATTGATTTCTTCTAACTGATTTCTAATTACACTGACTTCATATAACATTATGCGTTAAAATATTTTGTTGATGCTGCTGATTGATTTATATTACCGAAAGTGATCATTTCACAAAAATTGAAAGTCAAGACATGCGGAGATATAATTGACAGCGCGCTCACCTTAATTAAAACTATCTTTGGTCTGGTGTATGCTTTGATTCAAACTAAATAAAAAAAAATAGGAAAATAAGATATTGATAAAACATCATATGTAATAAAGAAATAATTATCGGAATACACTTAGTATCTTAACATTTCATTTCAATATTTTTTTTAATGTGTTTCCGAAAAATTGACCTAAGTAACAAAATTAATTTTTTTTTTTTGAAGAAATTCGTGGTACGAGTAGTTGATTAAATATCGCTTTTTCAAAAATCGAATATTGAACATTGTGATAAACAATTAGGTCTACCGGAAAGTTCTGTCCGCTTGTGAAGTGAAAGAAAATAATACATTTTTCGTACATTTAATAATATTTATTGAGTAATATAATTTCTGTCGTTACCAGGATTGATCTAAAAACATTCCAGATGGAGGCCTCGTGAGATAAGTGAGAAACTTTTGATTAATCGAATCGTCATGTGCACATCTTTGTTCGCTCGGCACGAAAACAACCCCGTTTTGGACCGGATAATAACTTGTGTTGAAAAATGGATTATTTTCGGATCCATCGTAAGGAAACGAGCATACTTGCAACATGGACTATCTGTCCCATCCATCTCTAAATTGAGATTGAGACTGAATAAGAGAATGCTGTGCATTTGGTGAGACATCCAAGAACCAAAACATTTCGAGTTTTTGTAACCTAACAAAAAGCTCAATTTGGAGAGATACTGTCAGCAAATGGATGATTTAAACAAATCACTGATAAAAAAAAGAGGTCGGCAATGTTCAATATGAAGTTCATTATATTGCATTATGATAATGCCAAATCGCATGTTGCTTTGGCGATTCGTCACGAAATCACGGAACTAGTTTTGGAATTTCTGTCACATCCACCATACTCCTCAGATCTAGCACCCTCTAACAATCACTCGTTTATCTCCCTGAAAAATTTTTTGAAAGGAGAAAAATTCAAAACTAGATCGCATGTCAACCAAGTACTACTTGAGTTCTTCGCCTCTAAAGACAAGGCATTTTTGAAAAATGATACTTATAAATTACCATCATGCTGGCATGAGTTCATATGTAACGACGGAAAATGTATTGTACAATAAATATTATTAAATGTATGAAAAATTTATTATTTCTTTTCACTTCACAAACGGGCAGAACTTTCCGGTAGACCTAATAATTTGTTTTTGTTTTCTCAAACCAATACATATTTGTGTATTGATTACATTTTGCGATTAGCCAGGACAAAAGACTAAAAATCAATATTGTAATGATAAAACCTGTACGCATGGTCACTTTAGTCTAATTCGAATTCTAGAAAAAATTGGAGATTGTAATCGTAATTTTTTAATTTGTGAATGATATGTATTTATAATTTTAAAATTTTTTAAATAAATTTTTCATAACTAAAATATGGTTTTTAATGAAGAATTATATTTTTAAAAAATGTAGTTGATTAATTTGTGGTGACTTTTTTTTTTTTTTTTTTTTTTTTTTTTTTTTTAAAAAATTTTCAAGTGAAACATTTGTATATGCCTGAAAAGCATGTTTTTTTCACAGTAATCTTTTTGATATTTAATTCTCAAAATCAAGTTTGGCCAACCTTAATAGTCCTTATCTATATTAAGTTTTCAACGTTCTGTTCTTGAAATTATTTCCATTACTTGAATATCACTACTTATGTTTATAAATTGATACAAAAAAGGGATAAATTAGGTGTTGCCAAAATTCAAGATGAAATTTATTTTTTAAACATTTCCTCGTGAAAAGAGGCCAAATAATCACTCGAAAACTTCTATTCAACAGAAAACGAAATTATGAAGGGAAATCCTTTAAATCATAAAGATATAAAATTCTAAAAATTCTGTTAAAAAGTTTTTCTTGAGCATTCATGTAGATATATCATTTTATATTACATGTATAAGGTTAAACGCGGCAAATAATATTTGATGTTTGTTTAATTTTTTTTCACGTAATAAATCTCAATGTTCCGTTAAATATCAAATTATATTTAAAAAATGTAATAAACGCAGAACTCATATAATTATATTATTTAATATTAGTGATGCTTTAATATATTTAGTCAAAGTATTTTTTTTCTTTAATTTTATGTATCAAAGATATATAAATGATTGCTCTATATTATCATTAAAACAAATAAAATTTTCAAATTTCAAAATAATTAAAAAAAATTTGGAGCGAATGTTTAATAATCATTTGTAACTTAAATCATTTCGAAATATCTTTCCACTTTTATACCTTACTATCAAATTATTAGAAAGTACCTGTTTTTTCCCAAGTATTCAATTTTAACACCTGAACTTTAACAGCCACTTTAAAATATAGAAAAATAGCGAGTATCTTACATTTTTCTATGCTTTTTGACCGTTTGAATAAAAAAAAAATTGCTGTTAATGCTCTAATATCAGATTCACAGGAATGAAAATGAGACAATTGCTGTTGGGGATTTCTTTCATATGTCTAATATATAATAGAATTATGCTTACACAGAGTGTAAAATATGTTTAGGTGATTTTTCTCTCTCTAATTGCGATGTATTAGAGAGGAAACTCGGTAACTAACAATCCTCACTCAATAACAATCATTGCAATAATCGTAATAACAAAAAGAAATTAACATTCTGTTAGTGGATGAAAGATTATTTGTACCCTAATTTCTGGTTGATACCTTTTTTCTAACTTAATTTATTTTCAATTTCTTTTTGTCATTATCAACTCATTGGAATGATTCGTATTAAAAGGGGAGGGGGAGTGATCAAAATGGTTTGTTTCATTTAATTTTGCTACGTTGCAAATTAAATAAAACAAAACTTTTGAGATTAAACTCGTAAACACGCTAACTTGTTATTGAAAACAGATTGACACCTTTTCTGATATAAAATGCGTAATTGATTACATAACAACAAGAGCTTTCTAAAACGTAAACTTTTACTACGAACTTAGTTTTATCTTTTAATATAAACAACACATAAAATTACTACTGCAGGCGCTGTTAGATTTATAGGTCTTAGTTTTCCTAAAAGTTGCTTATATTTATTTTCTTTCAGTTCAAGATATCGGACATAGACCTGATTTTCCCGTACCATTTTTAGCATCGTTCTGACCTCATTTCTCGAGACTGAAGGCTATTCAATGTTTACTATGCAAAACAGTAGATAAATCAATTTGGAAAAACATTATCATTCGGTAACCACCTAAAATCAGTAACTTAAGGATTGATTTGAGTGACGTCACAATGCGGAAGGATGATGAGATTTGTATACACAATAGTGTTGTTTAATGAGACTAAAGAAGTGGCCTTAAAGCTACGCAGTTTACATTACCGATCATAGGTCATCAAACATTTATTTTATTATTGGAACCAATGAATGATTGTATAAATAGGCTTTTTGCTGCGTAGTAGTATTTGTTTCGATATAGCAGATCTGACCTTCATCTTATTGCATTTGATGAATTGATGGAAAGTTGTCGCAATACCGAGGTACAATTACATAATCAAGTTGTCAGTTTACATTATGAGACTAGAAAAATTGCGTGTTTATGAATTAAACAAAGTTTAACTTTTTTTTCCTGTTCCTGAAGTACAATATTGTTCAAAAAAGTTTAGAACAAACCAAATTATATTTAAAATGAAGGGAAAGCTATTAATTTTTACCACTATTGTACCTTTTATTTTAATAAAACCTCTTAATAGTGAAAGTCACAACATTTACAGCTCTCATTTCTAATAGATAATCCATAGCACATCCAGAAGGTCCATGAGAAGTACTCTGCACTTTTTTTTTTTGTGTGTGTGTGTGACGCAATGGATATCAATGAAAAATATATAGTCGCATTTGAATCTTAAACTTACATGAAAAGGCGATGAACTTTTAGTGAATTTTTTGTGTATGATGTGCTATTAGAAGCTATTAGGTTTTGTGTATGAAGTGCTGTAGAAGCTATTATATTTTCTGTATGAAGTACTGAAAGATAATGATGAAAAATATTCGTTTTAATATCATTTTCTGAATCCATTCTCCAATATTTTCTTTAGAAAATTACATTGAATGTTTATTATGTAAAGCCGAAATAATTTTCTGGGCAATTATTACATGAGACGCCGTTTTTAGATAGAGACAACATATTGATTGATTGAATGAAGAAGGGATGTAGGGCAACAAGGGCCATTATCCCTGAGACAACATAGCGCTTGGGTGGAAAACTAAAACTCGCATGTCTTTCGATCAATGAATTCACTGCAGTTTTATACCTTAGAAACTATCCGATACTGTAACATGAACAATAAATATATTGTCCTAATTTGAAATTATACTAATCGAGGATCCTATAATATTTTATTGCTATTAGAGTTTAGCTCTTTTAAATTTCGTTCTTAGCTGTCTAATCATGTTGCTTCTGAAGTAATCCAGAACGAATGGGAGTAACGAAGGTGAAAAAGATTTGCAAGTTCTTCAAAAATTTTTGAAGAATGATGGTTTTTTTCATCAAGAAAATAAAAATCAAATAACTAAACTCTTTTTTGAGTATTAGACCTGAATTTAAAACTGAAGTTTTATTTATAAATCAGGAGTTCTAGAAAAGTAATCTAGGATAACATAATTCTATCATTGTTCAATTTTTTTTATAATACACTTTATAAATAATAATCTTTCAATTATTGTTTAAAATCTAATATCCTTTTGATTGATTGTATAGTTTTATGAAATATAGAGTGATTAAGGTTATATTATTCCTTGAAAAGTTGATAATAAAAGCAATTAAAAACACGAAACGAATATTGACTTTTAACTGTAAACCACTGTTACCAAGGCGACGCAACGTCTACAGTTTGTTTCATGTTATAGGCTTTTGATATGGTTATCAACTTATATATTAATGATTTAGAATATTTGGGGGAAAAAATTATCATTAAATGCATTTTTCTACAATAATTAGGCTGGAAATGAAATCTTTAATTTTCGTTTTCCTACAGAACTTCGAACGTGCTCTGAAACAGAATTTAAATGTCGGAATTCCAAATGTGTTCCTCTCAGGTGGTTGTGTGATAATGAAGATGATTGCGGAGATAAATCCGATGAAAATCCTAGACAGTGCCGTACGTATTAATTTTAGTCATTTCATTCAATGTAATATTTTTTTCAGCCAAAAATTACTAGCTATTTTTCACCAAATATATTATGATTATTGCATACAAATGTTACTTATTTTATAATAATCAAAAAGAAGGAGTTGCTTTTGTATTATTTAAGAACCAAGTGTTTTTTTTAAAGATATATAATTACATTTAAATATAGAATTTTAAAATGTAATATGTAGTAATTTTTCGCCGAAAAGCAACATAATTGTTAAGTTGTTAAATGATCAATATACTGATTTAAGAAAATAATATGAAGAATGAATTATCGTTATTGTCAATTGAAAAAAGTAACACAGACTGAGTATGTTGAAGTTAAGCCAAAATGTGAAAGAAATGTGACTAGTGATAGACTGACTTTATATGAAATGAAAGAAATGTGATTAGAGATCAGTAAAATATTGTTCATGTTGTACAAGTTTATAGCTAATCAAAAGAGGTGAAATTTTGAAAAGTAATTAATGTTTATCTATCTTTTTTTTTTTCAAGTATCAACTTAAAACTTCTCAATTACTTAATTTTTTTTTGTTTTATCATTAAAATAATTCATAAAATCAGAATTTTTATTTTGTTTTCTCTTATATGATCTTCTTATGTATAGTTTTCAATTGATTTTGGATTTCTGTAGAAAATATGACATGTGCTCCAGACCAATTCAGTTGTGGATCACCGTCTGGACTGTGCATCCCGATTTCTTGGAGGTGTGATGGTCAAGAAGATTGTGTAGAGGGATTGGATGAAAAGGATGACTGTCGTAAGTATATTTCCTTCATTGTATATATATCTAAATATTTTGGTATTTCCCTATTATAACAGCACCCATCTAATTACGATTACGCCAAGGTCATCTCCAAATTCGTGAAGCCTATCTTGCAATACAACTTATCTTGGCGATATTTCTTAGTGACTTGGCGATGCATTATCAGGTACTGCTATAACAGAGAAATATCAACATTTTATATTTACTCATACTCTATTTTACTTCTAAAAATTATATATACCTCATTATTATAACTGCAACCGCCGAATAATGATTATGGATCTCGGCGATGAATTGCTAAGTGTCCAAGATGTTTCGCTGTTAGATTGTTCCTAAGTTTGCAGTCTGTAAGAAACAGAACATGATCATATTATCAACATATTTTGCTTGCTTGTTAACATTTTTTATTTGTGATTTTTATAAGCATAGTAGATTTTGGTATGTATTATGTGATTTTTATTCCAACATTTCATTTTGCAACTCATTTGTTGGTTGATGACATTGGTGCAATTGTAATTTAGTGGGTTCCACTATAACAATAATATTGAACAGATTAATAGTCACTGCTCATGACTTTTTATCTGTTCAATATTCTTGCAAATTTATATTTTGAAATTTGTTAAAGACTTTTCTTTGAATTATTAAAATGCTAATTTTCTTTGAATTAAAATGCTATAAGCCAAATACATCATTTAATAAGAATTCTAATTATAAGTGCAAATTTTGTCTTTATATTATAGTTATTTTGAAATAATTGATATAACTTTATTAAATATTTCTTAAGTGAAAGAATATTTTTGTAAGTTATTTTAAATATATTTAAATGTTATTATTCTTTTCTCCAAATTTAGATCAAATAACTTGTACTGAAGAAGAATTCACTTGTGATAATAATAAATGCATCACAAAACGCTGGGTTTGTGATCAGGATAATGATTGTGGTGATTTCAGTGATGAGAAAAATTGCCGTAAGTACTCAGAGATTTTTCCAACCTTAAATTTTGTAAGTTGTTTAAAGGAGAGAAAGGGAAAGGGGGAATTTTAGTGGAATTCATGAAAGCATAAATGCTTTTTTTTCCAGTGCTATCTTTTTTAATAGTTGTGATGAAATACGGAACAGATTATTTGGGCAATCAGATTTATCTTTTCTTAATTATTGCTGAGGCTGCTTTAATTATAAAATTCCAAAACAGCTGATAAACATTTTAAATATATATTCAAAGATTTGTTTTCTACGATAATTTTAATACACAAAAATTGAAGCTATTTTACTTAGTTTGTAACTTGATTGATAATTAACTTTTTTTAGATTTGACACTTTTAAATTACTAGTTCTTTGAAAATAAATTCATTCTTCTCTTTACATTGAAAATACATTTTTTATACAAATATTTTCAAACTAATGAAGAATATTTTATAGAATTTTTCATGATAATGGTTACTAATTTTAATGCATATTGAGGTACATAATAGTATATTATATGTCATTTTTAAATATGATATGTGTAGATTATTGCTTATAAGATTTTCATTAAATTAATTTAGCCAAAAATTGGGTCTGCTTAAAAATTGTGGATGAGAATTTTTTTTTTTTTAAACAGAAGTTATCAGAAAATGTTCTGCTAAAGAACCAAATACATCATAATGTGAATGCGGAAAAAGGACATAATTCTTTTTTGAGTGATATAAATTAGGAATAAAAAGTATTAAGCTCAAGGTTAATTTGATTCAAACATTCCTTTGAAAATTTTGCTGTACAGGAAAATGAAAGATAGTTTTAAAAGGGATTTACTTTCAAGGAAAATGTATGTTGAACATATTAAATAATCATATTTGAATAAAAATTAATAGCATAGAACTTTTAGGAGTTACAATTCCCTGATTTGTTACTTGAAAATGAATTAAATGAAAATATATTTTATGGTATTGATTTTTAAATAAAATTTATAATTTCTTCAATATTTATGATTTAAAAACTACTCACAAATTTTTCAAGCAATCGAGAAATAAATTATGTTACTGTTATAAATATATTAAATAAGAATATATTGATCACTTTGTAGCAAATGTAACATGCTCTACATCAGAATTCATGTGCATAAATGGCAAATGCATTCCTGATCGATGGCGTTGTGATGGTGATGTTGACTGCCTGGATGGATCTGATGAAGTCACATGTCCTAAACAGACATTACGCTCCTCTTGTAGCTCCACGGAATTCATGTGCAAGTCAAGGGATTGCATTCATTTAGACTGGGTGTGTGATGGGGATGCAGATTGCCCTGACAGATCTGATGAACACAATTGTAAGTAATCTAAATTTTTTTCCCATAAATGTGACATTTTCATTTGTAAAAAATTATTAGACAATTATTTTATTTTTGTTATTGAATCAGAGAAATTGATGTAGTTAATTGAATTCCTTGATTGCTGTAATTGGAAATATGCTCCTATCTTTTAATTACTGAAGAATTCTTTATTAAATGTTGTAATTTATAAAATAATTGTAACTTCCTAGAATTATAATTTTTATTAATTGCATAACTTCTAAGAGCCTTAATGTTTTTAAATGAATTCATGACAATTTTACTTTTCATTGAAGCAAAGAGTTCATACTCACATTACATGTGCAGTAGGTATCTTTTGTGTAACTAATTAACACTTATAATGAAATTTATGTATTTTATTTTAACTTTTTTATTTCATGATAATTTTTTTAAGTAGATGTACATAGAGTAGTTTCTAATTATTTTAGTAGTTCCTATAGTGTTGGTAATTTTTTTTTCCCATTGGAAAATTTTAGGTACATAAGCATTTAAATTTTGTCACTCATGCAATAAAAATAAGCTTTTATATGTAGTTCATTTATGAATGTGTTAACATTTTAAAGTTCTAGTAAATTTTAAAAAAATTCAAGGTTTTTCAAAATATTTAAAATGTTTCAGAATTTCTAATTTTTAAATTAATACTTATTTTAATCATTTATTTTGTTTAGGCACTGTTACCTGCCGTAGTGATCAGTTCAGATGTAATAATAATCGTTGCATTTCTGGTACCTTGCAATGCGATGGAAAGCATGATTGCTCAGATGGTTCTGATGAAATTAACTGTCCATGTATGCAATGTCTATTTTATTATTATTTAAGAACATATGTGTATTTTGAATAATTGAGCTGCCATAATAATTTTTTCAGTAACATTTATGAAACAAATAGTAAAAAGATAAAAAATAATTGTGAAGATTTAAAATCAGTTCTGAAATAATTTTATTGTGGTATTTAAAATACAAAATTATTTATCTAATTAATTATCAAAATCAAAAAATTCTTTTTGTATAAAAATGTGCATGAAGAAGTGAGTAGCTATTAGAAGATTAAAAAGATTATTATTTTCACATGTTAAAAAATTATACAAGATTCTTTTTCAATATTTTTAAATAAGTATGATGTTTGTTAAAGCTATAATCCCGAAGGGTTGTGACCCAATAAAAGAATTTGATTGTGGAGGAAAGCACTGCATTCCAATTGAGCTGACATGCAATGGAAAAAATGACTGTGGAAATTGGGAGGATGAACCTCATGAAAAATGCTGTAAGTTCAAAATATGTATTTTTTTGAAACTACTAAATACTTTTCAATAATTATTCTAGGTCTTATTTGTAATGTCTTGATATTAAAATTTATTTCATTTAATAATTTTGTTGCTTTTTTTTATTATTTTCGGTCATGACAATTTCAAAAAATGATATTAACAATCAATATAAGTAAAATTTCATTGCTTCATAAATATTATATCTTGTATACTATAAATATTAATTTAAATATAAAAAAAAAATATTAACTATTTTAGTGTTTTTTTTTTTTTTTTCATATTGTTAATTCTTTATGAAAGTTATTTGCTAGCACATTTTATTTTGATATCAAAATGCTGTTCATGCACATTTATAATTAGTTGCAGCTTCTGTTACTATAAAATTCTTTACACTATAAGATTATTTTCATATCTTTTTACATTATCACAAAATGTTAACATTCCTTTTATATCTTAGTTGTCAATGAATGCAATATAAACAATGGAGGTTGCTCTCAGAAATGTGTGAATGAAATAATTGGTTTTCATTGTGATTGCTTCAGTGGTTACAAATTATTGGATAACCAGACTTGTGAAGGTAATATTAGAATGATGGGAAATATTTCATTTATACTTTGAAATTGCAATGTTTATTATTATTATATATATGTAATGATTGAGTTATAATTTATGAATATATATATATACACACACATTTTTCTTCTTATACTTTGCTATTTACTCTAAATTTTTGTATTCAATATTTTTTTTTTCTTCTGGATACTATCCATTTAAAAGTAAATGTGATTAAATGTAGAAAAATGCACAACTTTTATTTTTAGAGTTGTATTTTTTTAAGTTGTAAAAACTATTTATATGTAAAGATTTTAATGCAATCTTTTCATTGGGAATCATAACTCTTTTGAAAGATGCAAAAATATGATATAACATAAATCATATACAGAGTCTTTTTAATAAATACAAAAACTGAGATTATAACTGCTTTATTAAATAAAATTTAAGGTAAAATATTCCATCCCCTGTAAAGTACTCACCATTTCAAGCAATGCATTTGTCCCATCACTGTTTTTATTTTTCCAAACATTCTTGTAAGTTCTCAGGAGTTAGGATTTTCAACTACCTTGTTTCATGTTTTATTGTCTCAACATCATCCCATTGGTACCTGCAGGACTGTTTTATATCTTGAAAACAGAAAAATATTGGGCTAGATCTGCTTAGTAGGGAGGATGATCAAGCTTGGTGATTGAACTTCTGGCCAGAAATTTGCAAACAGTCCCTGCAGAATTTGAAGTGGCATTGTGGAGATGCTGAAGCAATCCTTCGCCATGTTATATGTTATATTTGGTTGCATTATTTGATTTTTCAAATATTTGAGGTCTTCCATGTAGAGGACATTGCTCATAGTTTGTCCTTCAGGGAACAATTCATTGTGGAAAACTTGCATGTAAAAAAAAACTCCAATAGCATGAGTTCGATTTTTTACTTACTTTTTCAGTCATCCCTGTAGTCATTCTCAACCTCACTGAAATACTTAGTCTATTTGAAAATAACTGTTTTTTTTATGTATTATATCCATAAACAGCCATCAACATAACAAACTCTTGATAACTTTTCTCAAGTTTTATGAAAAAATTTGGATGTCCAATTTCTGTATGGTTGGAAAACATGGAAAAATCTGAACAGCAGAATTAACCACAACTCAAACATTATACTAATCTCAAAAGTTGGAGGAGTACTGATGGGTGATTGGGCTAGAGAGAGAGAGAGTCAACACACATCAATCAGTGGCCTTGGATTAGTCAACATATTTATTGGACAGCATATGTATCTTTAATGAAATTTTTACACTGTTTTGATAAAATTTCTATTTCAACTGTTTAATATGTAATCTATTTTTTACTGTTGTATTGAATAATAAAAAGATATTGGCAAGCATTTATGAGACTTTTGACAAAGTGTAACTATTGTTGCATTTGCATAAGTCACAGGAAATTTTTGTGTATCTTCCTGTCATGGGCAACCAATCAACTTGTTTTCATATTTTTTTGTTCTTTTTTCCACTTTATTTTTGCTTTATGAGTTATACTCTGGTTTTGTGATGCTCAAGGAATAAAATGCTGTTTTTGGTATCATATTTGATTTTTTACTTTCAATCCTTCCTAATTTTTGTACCTGCAATTTTACCAAAGATAGGAATCATTTTTATGTTAACAATAAGTAAATTTATGTTTATTGACAAAGTTATTTTAGTAATAAAAAATTCTAAACAATGTTAATTTAAATTTCCTTTCCATAAGTGTTAGTTGTTATTTTTCTGAAAGTATTCTTTTTTCTTTTGTAGATATAAATGAATGTGAAATCTATGGTACTTGTTCTCAATTGTGTAATAACACTAAAGGCAGTTTCAAATGCTCTTGTCTTGAGGGTTACAGTATTGAGCCATCCAATCATCGCAGGTGCAAGGCTCAGCGTAAGTATTTATTAATGACACTGAATGCTTGGATTTTATATATTTTTTTTTCTTTCATTTAGATGTCTTAGGAATTGTATTTTTTTTTTTTTATTGTTAAGCCCTGATCCATGAGATTTTATACTTTTAGAGGGTCATGCTGCATTGCTTTTTTCAAATCGTCGGGATTTGCGTAAAATCAATCTTGAAACATCAGAATACACTTTAGTGGCAAGTGGACTTCGTAATGCAATGGCAATTGATTATGATTTTGCCAAGAAAACTATTGTTTGGACAGATGTTTTGGAAGGCCGAGTATACAGGTATAGCATTTTTATATTAAAATTAATCTGTCCTTAATTTCTGTATTTGAATGGATAAACAATTTGTTTTATCTATTTAAAAAATCCATCTGCTTAACATTATAGTACAAAATAGTATTAATGAATTATATAAAGCATTATGATATATATTGTTATAAATTAGGATGCTCCTTCAAATGAAATATTTATTAAATTTATCAATATTCCCCATTTAATATCCTAGAGAATGTTAAAAAACTTTAGAAATTATTCGCGAGTTTTTCTTCTTTTTTTTTTTTTTAGCTTTGCCCCTTAGATTTTTTTCCCCATATTTCTTTAGCATTAAGAATCACTGGTTAAGTTTTGCTTTTTTCCTTGTCAATTCTGTATTTTGTTCTATTCTTTAAAATTGGTACCTAATAATATTAGTGCAGAGGTAATTTGCTTTAATTTTATATGTCATTTTTTTAAGGTGCTTCAGGGATTATACTGATCAGGATTCAGTAAAAGGGACAGAAAACATTAAAAAAATTATTATTAAATTGAGAAAAAATATGCATTATCAAGATAAGGATTTTGGGAGAGTAATTAATCAAAATGTACTACTTTTTCTGCAAAAATGTGGGTTTTTTTTTGTTTTTTTTTGCTTTAATAAAAGTATTTAAATTTTAATGGAAAATGCTATTGGAAATCTTAGTTTTTAACAAATTTTCTAGTTAAATTTAAAATTTGATTTATATCTATTTGTTATTAATGTTGAAAAAAAATCTCTTTCTTTCTTAAGTGCTCCTTTAAGGACAGGGGAGCCAATCACTGAAGTGGCTAGTAGTGGAGTTTTGACACCTGATGGTATCGCCATAGATTGGATTCATGAAAATGTGTACTGGACAGACACTGGCATTGATGCCATCAATGTTGCTCAATTGAATGGAGATGTGAGGAAAACTCTATTTAAGAAAAGTCTTGATGAACCACGAGCTATTGTTGTGAATCCATTGGAAGGGTAAGTGTGAGGATGAAGAAATTCATTTTGATGAATGGTGAACTATTTGATGCATCTTTTAAATTGCTAATAGTATTTACTTGAAATTAATTGAATTTTTTTAATGAATATAAAATGCATGTTATTTAATGAGAAAAAAAATTCTTTTTAGACTAAATTTAATTGAGATTTTTGAGATGTTTGTCAAGATGTTATGAATGAATTCTAATAAATAAATAAATAAATAAAAATGCTGAAACTATTAAGGAAATTATTGCATTTTTTAAAAATAAAAGACTAATGAGAAAAAATGTGAATATGAATAAAATGTACAGAGGAAAATGTAGTTTTGTATTGATATCATTCATATTTCAATATTGCTACTAAATATTTCATTAACTATATCAAAATAAATTTGTATCAGTAATCATATTACAATGATAATCAAATTGAAAAGCTAGGAATTCTTTTAGTTTAATATAGTGCTAGAATCAAAGTTTTCTGACTTTTGCTTTTTCAAACAAACATGCAAGAACTAATCATAAATGAATATAATTAGATATAATATTTAAAATTGTTTCACAGATGGATGTTTTGGGCTGATTGGGGAGATGTGAAAATTGAACGTGCTGGTATGGATGGAACTCACCGAAATGTCATTGTTTCGAAAGATATTCAGTGGCCAAATGGTCTTGCAATAGGTACATATTTTGCATCTAAAGAATCATTTTTTTTTGTATGCATATTTTTTGTTTTAAGCTCTTGCAATTTATGTTGGTTTGTAAATTTTACTAATTTTCTTAAACTGTTTGTTTACATTTGAAAGTACACAAGTATATATTTTAAAAATTCTACTGGATAGAATTTATATCCTGTAATAAAATTTAATAATGTCATTTAGTATCAGTGTTAGGATACTATACATTTAGAAAAACAAAATAATTAACTGATACAATTCCAAGTAATACTTAATTATTTTACTGTATATGAAAAATATTGCATAATATATTTAAAAAATGCATTTACATTGGATTCATTTCTAATCTAATGAATTCCAGTTGTCATCTTGATGATTTATGTGAAGAGAAAATTAAGCGTTTTTCAGTGTAATTTATTTTGTAATTATATTAACTTATCCGCTATTATGTAGCGAACACTTGTTATGGAGCAAAAAATTATACGATTCATCATAAACAACAAGGGGAGGTAAGAAGATTTCAAAAGAACAACATAATAGTTGCATTAAGTTCAAGAACAAATTGTTATTAAAGGATCTAGTTGAAGTTTTCCATCTCATTAACAGCTGAATATATATTTGAAGATGGGGAATGGATTATCATTTTAAATGACTTTTCTTTTGGTTCATTTAGGATCTGTTTTTATGGAACTGATTACTTGAGTAAATGGAGAAATTGTTATACTTTGTTGATTGATGTTACATAATTATATTTCCATTATTTAATCTTTAAATTTATTTTAAACAGATTTAGTGTCTCGTAAAATATTTTGGGCTGATGCAAAGCTTCATATTATCAGTTGTGCAAATTTTGATGGTTCAGATCAGCATGTTGTTCTGTCATCTCCTTCTGAAGTCAAGCATCCATTCTCATTAGATGTATTTGAAGTGAGTTTATTGTTTTTTCCGAGCTTTGTTTACTGTATTCAATTTTATTGAAATATTTAATTAGTACTTTTCATTTGTGTGCATTGCTTTTTAATGACCCAACTGTATAACTGTGCATATATTTCATTGAATAGATAAGATAATATTTGTATATCCTGATTAACACCCTGAAAGTCTTGAAAATTAATTAGAAATCTTAAAATTCTTTTTTGAAATTTGGGTAAAACATTCAAAATAAATGTGTTATATTATTGTAAGAGTATTAATTACTATCCTTTCTATAAATTTCATGTTTTGAAATGAGTTGGTGTATATTTTTTATATAAGGTATAATAATAAAATTCAATGAATGTGTTCGTAAATCAGAGTTTCTTACTTTAATCATACTCACACATAACATCCAGTGATTGTTATGCATGCTTGACAATGACTGCACAGCTCCTAAAAAATTTAAGGGAAAATCCTCTTACTTTATTTCATGGAGAACCCTTGTCACATAGCTTCAAATGTCAGAAAATCTGTCTCCTTTTGGAACTTTTTTGGGTGCAGGAACAGATGGAAAGCTAGAACGAAAGTGAGTAGGGTGGATAAGCAAAGCATGCAATTCCTCTACTGGCTAGGAACTTTTTCATGACAAGGTTGAGTGTTGACAGGCATTGTCATCAATAAGGTATGGAGATTACAGCTGTGTATTCTTGATTTTAATGATGGATCCTTCACAATAAATATACTATAACATCTTTGTAACTGTTGGTATTCATAATTGTTTTTCCTTGAAAAATTCTGTCTGAATCAGGCTCTTGTCTAATAATGCAATAACATTGTCTTGATTCTTGAGTTTGTCTTCAATGGATTCTCATCCATTTGGAAGTCATTTAAACGTATCAAAAACATACTTTAATGGTAGGACTTCATCTGCATAAACATTTTTTTAGCATGCAATAAGTTACTTTCACAGATTTACTGAGTTTGAAAAATAAATTCATTTGCTGTTCTATTTCCTAATATGCAACAGCCATTGCTTTGCCTTTGCATATAAGATTTTACCGAAAGATTTTTGAAATGTGAATCTCAAAGAAACATTTACATATGCTCAAATAAGTTTCAAAGTATATTTTCTCAGCTTTGCTCTTCACCCATTATTGCTCAGTGTATGACATAACTTATTGAATATTGTTGTCATATCTTGCTTGTTTTTTGCATGTGTAGAAAAGAAAGTGTGTCAAATTATTTTCTGAAAAAGTAAAGCTAAATCTTTTGAATTGAAAAGTCCTCTCAATTTATGTATGTAAAACAGACCGTTAAACAGAGGAATTTATTTTATTTTCTAGATTGAGGTAAAATCTAGTTTTTATGATTCCATTGCTGTGACAATAATTTTCTCTCTCTCTTTAAAATTGATATTATTGAATCAATGATGTTAATGACATATATTCAACCAAATGTAATTTGTTTATGAGTGATACTTGTAGAAGTTAATTAATCTTTGTTTTCTGATTTCTTTTGAGGAAATATAAAGTACAAGTCTTATAATTTTTTCAGGATTGGTTGTATTGGACTGACTGGGATTCTGAATCTATATTAAAGGTTGATAAATTCACTGGAAAGAACCTTCGCACTGTTGCCAATGGAATATCTTCTCCAATGGGAATGAGAGTCTATCACAGCTACAAACAACCTAAAGGTATTATTCAATATAGTGAAGTTTTATTCCAAATATAATTTTACAACAAATTTTATATTATTCTAACATAGTCATTATAAGAAATCTCTTAATTATATGGTACTTCTATTTTTTTTTTAACTTTTGGTTAAAGAAGTGAATCATTAAGAGGTGAAAAGGAAAATGCATAAATTTTGTTCATGAAAGCGCTTGATGGTAGAAAGCCAGAAATTTTGCTATTACATTCAGTGAAATAGGCTTGTGATGAAGATTATAATAGATCCGTAGTTCTCTCTCAAAATCTTCAAAATAAATAGCCTTTAATACAACCTTTAACCTAACCTTTAATACAACCTTCGACTTTTAATACAGATTTTCTTTAATACAAAATTTTTCTGCATAGACAATGTAAAAATATATTGCTAATATTTTATCAAGTATTACAATCAAATCTCTTTATTTGGGTGTCTATGGAACCAGATGAATAATGCATAGAATAATGTAAAATTTCAATATACATACCATGTACTCAATTTTAATGTTCAGAATAAATTAAACAATATGTGCATTACACTTCTCAGTGTTTCATATATTTGTTTTAAAAATAATATAAATAAATAATAGATACAGAAATCCAATATCTACACTTATATATTTGTAGATTTTGAATTTCATATGAACATAAAATTAAGTTGTTTATTCATTTAAGTTGTATGAGTTTTTTTTTTAATTTAAAGATATTTAAACTAATTTATGAATGAATGGTCAAATAATTAATGGTTTTTAAAAATCTTTTCTATGCAAGGTCCTAATCGTTGTGGTGAAATGAATGGTGGTTGCTCTCACATGTGTCTTCCAGCTCCTCATCTTTCAGAAGGATCAGCTAAGTATACCTGTGCCTGTCCTAATGGAATGGTATTGTCTGATAATGGACTCAACTGTCTTTCCATAGGTAAGATATCTGTACATAATGATTATTTATGTGGAATGTTTTCATGTTCTCAACCTATGTAGTAGAGGTTTTAATTATATTTCTTTTAATAAATTGCTATTTAAATGATGCAATTATATAATTTTTTAAAATGCAGTACTCTCTTTAATGATATTTTTTAATTGACTAAAATTATATTTTTTAACAGAACCTCCTGTGACAAAACCTGCTCCTACTATAGTGCCTAGTACAACACGAAGGAGAAAACCCATGACTACTACTCCAACTTCTAACATTCATCCCAGTACAATATTATCAACCACAATCAAAAGTTTATCATCATCTAGTACACGGGTATACATTAGTACCTCTTCTATTGGTAAGTTCTTAAATTCTATTTTGAATTTGATCATTTTTATTCTAATGTCAGAGGTGTGCAATCAGAATATTATTTTTTGTCCAATTTTAATTTGTATTGATAATTACTATGATTATTATGACCAAACACTAATTGATGAGATTAAGTCATTTCATTATTATATAAATTTTAAATAACCATACTTATTGATTATGATGAATAAATTACTTATTTTTTTAAATAATAGTATATCAGGGAGAGAGAAAATCTCCTATGCTAAATAATTAATAATTATAACAACAAATAAAAATTGCTTAAAAGTTTGAATTACTTTTGATAGTGTAAAATGAGGTCTATGCATTTTTTAATATATGCTTTGCTATTTGAGTATTGATTGTTTTTATAAAAAAAATATATATTTGTATTGTTTAAAGAAGTTTTTTTTTTCTGCAATTCTCATCCCACAACAATTATATCTAGAATCAGTTAGTACTGATTCTAATGTGCTTGAAAATATTGTAAAAACAATTAGTTTCATTTTTTCATGTAAAGTGGGGATTTTTTTTTTCAAAATATTAAATGTCTATCCTGAATTTCATATATTGTAATTACTTTACTACCTCCATTTGTTATTCTGAGACTTAATATAAAATATTTGAAAAAAAAAAAAATGCTACCTTTCTGTGGATTACTTGAATAATTCTTAAAATCTAAAGCAAGAGAAAAAATATTTATGCATATTAAACATTGTTAATTGGGTTTTTAAATCTTCTTAGAGGTTCTGCGAGTGAAAAAAAATCAATATAAACTGCATTATTTAAAACTTTTAGAGTAAAGTTCTAAAATTGGATAAATATTTAGTTTTTTTTCAACTTGAATACTTTCAAATTTATCCCGAAAGTATTCAAGTTGGATCCCCGGATGATCATTTAAATCCAAATTCTATTTCTTGCAATTTGCCTCTGTTCTCAGTTACCATTCCTCAATTTATAATTGTATTTTTGTTTAATTACATCTTATTGATGGATGGTAATTACCATTCTTTTTTTTTAATCGGTGTGTTTACTTTGGGATTCTGAATGAATTGGTTTTGATGTTGTCCTTGATTAAACAGTTTTCTAGAATGTAAAGTTGAATGCTCAGGTGGAAAAAAATGGCAAGTCCAATTTTTTCATGATTTTTCTTTTTATTTTTCACTCTGGTTAATATATCTGATTTGATTTGTGAAAGAAGAATGTAAAGGCTGTCCTCTCCTTTTTTGGGAAAATGAGATTTTGTAAGACAACATTATTTACCTAGTGTCTTCTTTACTTTCATTTCTCCAGCCTCAATAATTTGTGATTCTTTATTTACCTGTTTTTTTGCTCTGTTACCTTCTATTTGTTGACGTTTTCGGCGTTCGGTGTTTTTCATCCCGTGGAGTGGGAGAGCTTCTGATTGATTTTGGAGTGCCAGCGGTGTTTTTAACCTTGATCCATTTGGTCCAAAGAAGGGGTTGATGGGTCGTTTTTTGCCGCACCTTTACCAACCAGACTAAAAGAGACGTCTCTCTCGGGCTAGTTATTATGGCATTTTAACTTCTGGCGTTGCTGTTGAAGAGAGCCACTGGATACTTCCCTTCCAATATCATCGTTATGATACGAAGAGAAATATTCTAACCGATATTTGAAGAGAAGATCGCTTTTCCAGCCATTACTACAATTGATATACTCCTTTCCCTGTTAAATTAAACTTCGTTTTTGAAAAGTTTCCATTTGACGTCATCGACTGTCTGGTCGAGAGGCGGGTCTCGTTAACACGTGCGCCATTCCGAAGAAAAATTGACTGGTAGCTTTTTTTTTTTTTTTTTTTTTTTTTTTTGTTGCACCTTTACGAACCAGACTAAAAAAGACGTCTCTCTCAGGCTAGTTATTAAGGCGTTTTAACTTCTGGCATTGTTGTTGAAGAGGAGAGGCGCTGCATCGTCTTTTGAAGTCATTATTTTCAGAAAGTAGCCGTGAATAGTTTAGCCAGAAAAGAAGTCGAAATTCTTCTGTATTTTAATTTCTTATACTAGTTATTTATTGTTTTTCTTCTAATGCAACCTTTTTCACATATGTATTTCTCTAGACATAACTCTGCCGAGGTAGCCGAGTATTCAAGATCGTGAACTCGTAAGCGGCATTGTTTGAGTCGAGTCGTGGGTTCAAGTTCTGATGTTACTAAATACTTCTCATGTAATGGGATGGTGCACTTTAAGTCTGTCGGGACTCGAAATCGTCACATTGGGATGGTTTGGAAAGTAATAGAGTGGGGTGCCCGCTAAAATGTCAACCTCGTCACTTGATCGTGATTCAAAATGACAATGTTCGTCGCCAATAATCTTCGTGTTGTTTCTGAATGTGTCTTTAATAAGCAATAAATCAGTCCTTGGAGGTGAATTTGAACACCTTTTAGAAAGCGGTGTAGTATGGAAAAATTCGATACGTTTTTTTCATTCATATATATGATATATATTGTTTTGTTTTCATTTTAATAATTTAAGTGTTTAGGGGAATCAAAAGTGTTGGTACGCAAAATAAATTTTGCGTTACTTAAATAAAAGCATGTTAGTTATTCGGCCTTATCAGTAATTCTTTATTAGTTCCCTATTTGAGTGAAATATTTTAGAACTTTGAATTGAAAATAATTTTTCTAGAGTTTGGCGTTCCTTTATTTGGTCTTCTTTTTAAAGTTAATTTTTTAATATTACCGCTAGCTCTCTGCATAATTTTAAGGCGACATTAACTATATCAGATTTAAATAGTGTAATTATATGATTTTGTAATGCAATAAATCTTGAGTGTCGCATTTGTGTTCAAAAATTGCGATCTCATGTTTTCTTCTACATTGAAGAGATGCGATAATTTCTTGAATTTCTTGGCATCATGCCGAATTGGCAATTTACATTAATTGTAAATATGTCGTTCCTGGAGTGTGGCGAGTTGCTGAAATAAAATTATACTTCCTCGTGTGTCATCTTTCCAGCGATCTTTTGTAACTTAATCAACGACTTATTGTCAGTACTTTGTGGAAGTATAAAGTACTATTTCCTTTTACTTTAATTGGCTTCAAATTACAAAAAAATTAGGGTTTTAAATCTTACGTTCTTTATAAAATATGAGGATCATTTACCTCTATTAAACACGTCGATTTTTTTTTCTCGTTAAATTTATACTAACATCACCTGAAAAATTAATTATTAATTTTTATTATGTATATATTAAAATAACGCGAGGAATGTACGCGAATTAGCAAATAAATAATTGAAAGGGGAGGGAAAAAAATCAAAACTTTGTTGTTATCATTAAAACGGTCATTTGTTTCGTTTTTCGATCAGCGGTTCGAAAATTTTATTTTTATAACATGGCTTTCTCTCAATCTCTTCTCTACTCCTCTATTCTATTTTTAATTCTCGTTTTGTTTCTTACCGTAATGGATGATTTTGATGAACTTACCAAGGGATTGTGATGATATTATATGCATAAAAAAATGCAAACTTATTTTATGTGAAACAGGCAATGATAGTACTTCTGAATCATGGGAGGATGAAAGAGAATGTTATTGTGAATCAGAAAAAAAAAGATAAAATTACCGACAAAGTGGTGTTTGAGATGATATTGGTACATCCCCAAAGTACAGGAATTGCGTTAATTCAAGAATTTCCTGAAATCGATATCGTAATGAAAAAGTAATTAAATATAAAATGTCCATAAGACATATGGGGTAAGAAGCGAAACAGGATTTGTATATATACGCAAATTCTTGGGAGTTCCGTTAAACAGATACAGCTGTTTCAAGACTATCATACTAAAAAACAATTCTAAAACTTCTTATGCATAACTCGGGAAACTTTCAATTACTACAAAAATAAGTATCACAGTTTTTTAACACATATTTATTAAAATGCCTTTATAATTCTAAAATGTCCCGATTTATATAAAAGTTTTATGAAATACTGCCCAATGCGAAATTGTTAAGAATCTTTAAAATCGGTCATCTTAATGGATTTAACCTGTAGTATTTGATTGATTTGTGAGAGACGGGGAGCAGCAAAGGTGATTACCCCCAACAGCAGTAACAATATTCTAACAATTCTTTATTCGGTGTACTGTTGTAGTGGTCAGTAAAAATCTTCGGTTTTTTTTCTCCACAACAGTTGCTGCCGTGTTATCCAAGTGGTCGCTTATGGTCGGTATTGTTTCATTCGAATAGTGGATTCGAGTCCTGATGCCATTAAAAACTCATCTTGTAGCGAAGCTGATGCACGTTTAATCTATCGGAGCCTCAAGCACTCCCATTGGCATGGTGTGAAAGTTTGCGGAGAGGGAGGTGTGAAAGTTTGCGGAGAGGGAGGTGTAAATTCAGATATCGTCCTCGTCACTTGACCATGATTCAAAATTACGAGGTCTATCGCCCATAACCCTCGTGTTGCTTCTGAGTTCGACGTTAATAAACTATCAAACCGTTTCAAATGTGAATAAATAATTTTGTCTGTCCCAATATTTGGATTTCTATACTACTGATTTGGGTCCTTACAAACAAAATTTTCATTTATCAAAATAAGTGCTTGAAGAAATCGATACAAAAAAGTAATGTCAAGGGGAAATAATGAAATTTCACGTATATATTTATTATGCTTTTTCTTGTAAAGCTTATTATAGATTCATTGTTATAAATGAAGTTCCACCTTTTTCCATAGAAGGTTTAAGAATTCACCTGTCCTCTAGGTTTAGAAAAGTTATAACTATGGGCTATTTGTGATCGACTTAATTTCTTAATTTTGCTCCAGAATAAGTAATTGGAAACCATTCCAAATTAATTGTTAAGAATCTTCAAAATTACCCATCTTAATCGTTCTAACTGTAGTTAAAATGTCTTATTGATCCGTTATTTGATATTATGATAGTGTGATTATTAAAATTCGTCCTTTTTTCTCCCGCGAACGGTGAATAAATAAGGCTCCAAATTAAACCGTGATCGAAATATGCACATTTTTCTTTCGTATTCTCTTCGACTTACTTCCATCCACACGTAAACAAACAGCGCAACTGATATTCACTTTGGACATTTCTGTATATAATCTTTAATTCGAGTCCTAATTACACTGGAGACCTCCATTTACTGGGGCTGATGTACGTTGAGTCTGGAGAAGCTTCGAGTCCTCCAGTTGGCTAGCTTGGAAGTGTGGAGTTACCAGCTCAGGTATTGTCCTCGTCACTTCGTTGTGTTTTAAAGTGACGATGTCCGTTGCCAGTTTTACTGGTTTGAATGAAAAATAGTGTTGAAAAAATATACTTACGACCTATTTGGAATGGAAATTGAGGAGACCCTGTATTACTAAACATTTAGTGAAACTATATTTAATATAAAACTGAAATAGAATTTTGAATATATAAGTATAAAGACACGCTCCACACAAAAGTTTTCCAGTTTTTTGATTTGCTGAATGTATGAATGAAATGCAGTGGTTATAGTTTTACAGACACAAATGTTGCTAGGCAGCCAAAAAGTCCATAATTAAAGAAGTAGGATATTTTCTTATTCGTTTTTATGATGAATATTCAATGCATAATCGTTTGTAAATTACAACTTTAATTCTTCGAATTTTACTAACCAAAAACTGTGTTGCTTATGGTGATGAATCAAATTGTATTTGATTGTTTGGAAAAACGAAAAAATACTTACATTAAATTTTTTTTTGTACACAAAAACCATTTTTTAAGTTGCTTTGGCTGGGAATTATTTACTCTTTCATACCATCATCGTCTTCAGTCATTTAATAATTTGTATACTATAATTTATCTAGTTTCTAATATCATTGATTGTGGCTGTAATAAGTTGGAATCTTTTGTAATTATCTAACTATAAGAATTATTAATTGAATTTCGAAATATAAGAATTATTATTTGAAATTTTGTGGGTATCACTGAAACGGACTTGACAATCTAATTCAACTGATTTATTAGTTTTTTTTTTTGCTCAAAATTTGGAAATAAAATTTCTGCGCAATGTGTATTTCATGCGTTTAAAAAATTAATTCCGAAATGAATATTAATTTTCTTGGGACAATTGCTTTGTTCTCTGCAAGTTTAAATTATATGGAGAATAGCCGGATTGTTGCCAGCAGTTATTAATCTGTTTCATTTGCCCTTCACCAAATAGGAGTTAATTGAACGGAACGAGAGACTAGTCGTCAATTCGGCCAGCATTGTTGCGAATTTTTCTCCCAAGTCACGTGATTTCCGCAACATAGGTGGAAAAAGCAATTGGTCGGAATTCGACCTTCCTCTGTGGCATGACTCACGTTCACGCAAGAAGCCCTGAACTTGGTAATTTCTTGGGGAATAGCTTAGTAATGGCAGAAATCAGTTTTGCAGGTAGAGGCTCTGGCGTGAAAGACGTGAGTCATCATTTTTTGTTAACACAAATATATTTAATGTTTTTGTTCTTTGTGCGTCAGAGGAACAACCAAAATCGTTTGCGTTTCACACTACATCAAAAATGCATTGAATTTGAAGATATACAATTTATAACAAACAGTAATAGATGTCATGTAATTTGTAATAGTACTTACTGCATCATGAATACACATTTTTAAGTAATTGATGCGATCAAATAAGATAATTCTTGTCTTTATTTTAAGGACAGAAGTAAAATTTAATATGATTCGAACTATCATTATTTAATGCAGTACTGATTTGTTCTCCGGTTTTTTTTTTTAAATTTTGTGATAATTTCTTTCAATACATTTCTTGTGGAGGGGGGGGATTAATGTAACTCGCATTGTTCGATGATAAAAATCTATTTTTACCATGAATAATTATTTTTTTAGTATAATTGGCATTCATTTATAATTTTCACGTCGAGAAATTCTAACTGATATTACTTTCAAAGATCTGTTGAAGAAACAGGATGTTTTAAAACATTTTACCATGCACAGAAGGCATTTTCTGCTCTCATGTACATGCATAAGCAGGAAATCCTTTTGTGAAAGAATATAGAAATTTGAATAAAGATAGGAAAACTCTGACAGATTTTTTAAAAAAAAAGTATTGGAGTTATAAATATTCCATGGCTTTCAAGGGAATGTTTTGACTATCTGGCTGTTTGCTATGACTCATAGGTTTGACCTGATAAATGAAAATATTTCAATATTTAGAAAGAAAATTTTTTTTGATGTACAATGCGTGTTATATGTTTTATTTCATTCCTACTTGAAGCTCTAGTTCATTTCTCTTTGAAAGGAATGCTAAGCTTATACATTGTATATATAGAACCTTTGAAATTTCATTTTTCTTAAGTATATATTTTAAATATTACTAGAATTAGTGAAAAAATAAATGCCTGTTTAATATTTCTAGACCTTACTTTATGTTAGTAATGATCTCTTGCAGTACATGTGAGGCGCAACATTATGTCAAATAGAATAATTCCTCGTTTAATGCGGTTAAGGCTCCCATCTGGAGCCATTTTGCCTTGGCTCTTGCGCCATAAGACCTTACAATCATTTCACTCTTTCACTTGGAGCCATTTTGGTTTTGTGACGATAGTATTTATCTAATGGAATTCTACTTTCTTTCTCAAATATAGACATTTTTATCTATTTGAATGCATTAAAAAGTGAATTCTAAAAAAAAAAAAAAAAAAAAAAAAGGTTTCTGCGCAATTACTTATTTTCCCCGACTTTTGAAAATATTTTAAAAATATATTTGCAGACTGAAACTACAATAGACGTAAAAACATTTATTAAAAATCGGACGGGAAATACAATTCCGCTGAAACCTTCTTTATTTTTTGCTCTTTTATATGCACTTTATATTGCATTCAAATAGATAAAATCGTCTAGATTTCAGGAAGAATGTAGGGGCTCGAGATAGGATAAAATTATGTTCACGAAATCAAAATGGTTGGATGGAAGGGAGCCTTAAATGGTTCCTCTGAAGCTTGTTATACAAAATGCACTTTACATACAGGAATATAGGTTGAGCGCCTTTTTTACTTTTATTTACAATAAATAATGATAATTTTTTTTTAAAAAAAAAATGAGATATTGAATGTAATTTAAGAAAACATTAATTAGCAGTTATTATTTATTTAGCAGTGACTGAGGAGATGTCTTCTTCACTTCAAATCTCTCAGTTATTATTTGTACACATCACAAATTGTTCTAATTTAGTTGTCAAAAGATCAATAATAAGACTTTAAATGCCGCTGTGCAGTCCTTTAATTCCTCAGCCAAAGAAATATCTAATAGCCGTAGCTAGTTTTCCCAGAAAGGTCAATTTCCGTAAAAAAAAATTGCTAATTTTCTCGTTAAACTTAGACCTGTTATATTTTGCAACTTCGACATTCATTCTCTTATAAGAAAATATGTATACATTGTGCATTAATAACATAAAAATACATACATTTATTCGATGAAAAACAGTTTCCCTAATTTGAATTTGTAAATTTAAAAGAATATGTAAATCGCGCTTTGTTGTGAGTGGCGCGTTAAACAATTGATTACAGCATTTTAAAACAATGTAATTTTTAAAAATTCTTGTTTTATTCTATTTTTAGTTTATTGTGAATTGGTCCTTAAGATATTGAGAAATATGTTTTTATATCCTCCCATTTTTATCGCATTTTAAAGAAAAATTTAACTTAGTGATCTCAATTTCATTTTAAGGGATTAAAATTTTTTTCTAACCTTTTAAATTGTTTTATTGGGACTTAGGAAATAATTCCATGTTTTTATACATCAAGATCTACAGCTATATTACAGAGCAAAAGGGGAAAAAAAAATTTCTTGATCTTTTTACGTTATGAAATTTTCGTGTCGTTGAACTTCTAGCGTGTCTAAACTATTTGTTCACCTGTTGTACTTAAAACAGCGAAGAAACAACGTTATAAATCTTACAAGAAGCAGTATTCACAAAGAGAAACTATTGCATAACCAAATGACCTAGGGATTTTTTGATAATAAAAAATATGGGGAGGGGGAATTTTTTGGGACAATATTGAGAGCAACGGTATTAAATTATTTTTTATTTTCTTCTATTGTTCATACATTACGGAACAAAAATGTATAATGTTATAGACGTAAGACGAAATCTGTCAAAAATGATTGATTGTTTTATTAAGAGGGAAGAAGCAACACAGGGCTATTGGCGTCGGATCTCGTAATTTTGAATCTCAGTCAAATGACGAGGAAGACACCGAAGCTTACACCTTCCGTCATAATCATTATCCAATGGTCTTTTTTAAAGGTTGATTAACTGATTTTCCATCCCCTAACTTCTACACTACGCCAACGGGAGGACTTTTGACCTCGATAGATTTAACGTGCTGATGCACGTTAAATCTATCGTTATCCCACTACATGGCAGATCTTCTGTGGCAGCCACGACTCGGCGAAAGTCGCCGGCCGCGAGTACGCAAAAAATGGTCACTAGGCTACCGTGGTCACATCTCTCAAAAATAACTCTATTTACGAATCACTTCAATATTTTAATTTCCTTAATTTTCTGACATCTAAAAAAAACCAAAATACGACGTCATAATCGTTGCCCTGTGGTCTTTTTTAAAGTTTGATTAACTGATTTTTTTAGTTTGAATATCGAGTTATCCGAAATATTTTACATGAAGTGAAGTAAGCAGATCTTGCCTCTTGTGAATATTATTTCCTTTGATTTTTTTTTTTTGACTAGGGAGAAAATAAACATTGATTGACTTAATTTTAAAAAAACATAACTGTTTTAATTTGATTGTAGCTATTGTTATCTTTTGTAATTTTTCATTTCTTACAATTTTCTGAGTGATATTCTTTTATTTTTAAATTTTAAATTGAACGCAATGTTAATACCTCAAAATAAAAATCCTTTGTTTCATTTATATTTTTTCAAATATAGATTGATGATTTAATGAACGTAAGGATTTTTATATTTTTTTAAAAGACTCTTATTAATTTTTAGGTTAGTTATGTACTATTTTTTGAAGTTCATCACATGACATCTTTTTTATATCCATTAAGGAATAAAATGCTATACAATCATGTACTAACGAGTCTATTTTTTTCTAATGATATACAATGAATAATAATTTGAAATTAATATGAGGAATACTATTAATAAAACTATTAAATAATTTTCTATTTTTGAGAAAATATCCATTTTTATGTTTATTCTTCCCCGCAGAAGTTTGGGTATTTTTATTTTCAACATATTGAAAATATACAAACATATATATGTGTGCGTGTTCCCGTTGACGTGGTATGGAAGTTAGGAGAAGGGGTGTCAGCTCAGGTGTCGCCCTCATCACTTGACAGAGGCTCAAAATTACGAGGTCCGTCGCCAATAGCCCTCGTGTTGCTTCTAGTGCGACGTTAATCAAACCAAACAAACATATGTATGTGTGTATAATATATGTTTTGTTATAGCAACAATTATTTTTCTTTACCCTTTAAAAAACGATTTAAAATGCTCGACAAATATTGTCTTAAAATGGTATGGATTATGTATAGTAAATCTATTTATGATTTTTGAAAAAAGTTTTGTTGAATGTTTTTTAAATTATTTTTTTTTATTTTAAATGTTTTTTATAAATTTTCATTTTCTTATTTTTGTTTTATAAATTTTTTTAATTGCTTGCAGCAATTCTATATTCTGTTTTTACATATTTTATCACAATGTTTGGTAAAAATTAATCTAACTGATCAATTTTAATTTTTTAGCTTTTATGTAATTTTTAATTTTTGTATAAGGTGTATTGAATAGTCGAGTTAAATTTAACAGTTTTTAAAATTAGTGAATAATCATTGTTATTTGAATTAAAATTATATATCTTGCCTCTAAAAAAAGAACTTATTCGATTATTGAACTGGGTACATTGTTACTTTTCAACATAAGAATATATTTGCTTCCAACTCTTCCGATTGGACTCAAAGGGATTCATTAGGATAACCAAAAAAAAAAAATAAATAAATAAATAACCACAGAAAAAATATACAATTCTGATTAGGGAAACTAGTTAATAGAAAAGTGGAACATTCCACAAACACCCATCTGTCAGAAGGAGAGGGCGTGTTCCCGTTTTGTATAATGGACAGCCCCTATGTTTTCCTCTAACCTTCGGAGGCCGCTGATTTCCACCTGGTGTCTGCCAAAAACACGGCGCGCAGTTCATCTACTGCGCATTTTCAAGATGGCACTACACAGGACTTGTGTTCTGTTTATTTACGTCCTCGGCCGATACTCGCTCGTACGAGCCGAAAATCACATGGGTAATTTTTGAATCTCTTTTTTTTCTCCTAAATAATATGACATCGTTTTTTATGGTTATCAGTTTGAATAATTCTAGCTTTGTGATTGTTATCGAGTATCTTATGCCATGTCTTCTACTCTTAAGTATTGTTAGTTTCCATTTGATAATTATTGTACTTATTTTGGGTCGTTGAACAATTTGAAACTGGTTAAAAAAATAGAATAATATTATTTAATCATCGATAATGAAAATTGAATTTTTAGATTGTGTAAATATTAAAATATAAATATCATTAGTACTCACTCTAAAAAAGTCAATATCTTGATGTGTAGTTTCGTTATGAAATCCAAACATTTTCCGGTGGCATAATTTAAATATTTTCAAGTAAGATATTTGATATTGTTGGAATTTACGCTGACAATATTGAACAGTATCTTTAGTATTCAAGTGAGTATTATGTAATAAGTGTTAATTCATACTTGAATGTTATTACACAACAGCATGTTTATATTTATGCGATTCACTTGTATTTTAAAAGAATAATTATTTGCAACAAATAACTTTATTATTCGTTAAGTAAATAGTTTCCTACAAATATTTATTATGATTATTATAATAAATTTAGATTATTATTATTATTATTATTATTATTTTTTGTTAAATGTGTTGTGTGTGATAGATGGAGATGAAATCAAAGTAGTTATGTAAATTAAATATTCATGTTGTTAAATTAATTTTTTTGCCATTTTGTAACAATATTTGTAAAAAAAAAAAAATGTCAATGTTTAGTTTTTAAAAATATTTTCACTAACTTTATGGAATGATAAAAATATTAAGCTCAAAAGTGAAGAATGTTAAAATGAACTAAAATTTAAAGGGTTTAAAACGTGTTTTTTGCAATTATCAACTGTTGTAATTGATATTAAATTTTTATGGTGTTTTCTTCCATATGCTTTTGATTGTACTTCTTGATTTTTGCAAATTATTGTAATTTCGAAACACCTAAAAAATTGCCTACATGCATTATGGGTTAATTGTTAGATTTTAATTATTTGTTAATATATGATTGTAATTTTAAAGATAATTCGAGTTATCACTTTATTTTTTTAAATAATAGTAAAAATTTAAGTTTTGTTAAAGTTTGGTTAATAAAGAGTGAAAACTTTTAAAAGAAATGAGCTGATGTTGTAATAAATGCAAGATTTCCAGTTTTAGTTTTTTTTTATATTTTAATAAAGTTAAATATATTTAAAAATAATCAGGTTGGATGTAAAATTTCTGTGCTCCAAAAAGTATCAAGAAAAGGTTATTTAATAGTAATTTAAAATATCACAGTTTATTTAAAATGGTAATTTTTAATAAGTTATGTGTAGTGTTTGAATACAATTTTAAAACAAATGTATTTTTTAAAAAATTTGTAACATATTTTTCTTTATGTATCTTTTCTTAAAAGTCATCTTTTAAAATTTTGTGTTGATTTTTCCCACTGCCTACATATAAAATCAAGGCTAATTTTTTTTTCATAGATACAACTACATTCCATGCAGAAAGCTCATCTCAAACCATTGATACCTTATCTGTTCTTCAAACAACTCCTAAACCTTCACAGCAGTCAAGTTTCATGAATGAAACACTTCGAGAAATTCAAGAAGTAATTGATGATTCTGGTCGAATAGCTGGAATTATCATTGGAGTCTTGACTGGACTTGCACTAGTTTTAGCTCTGGTGAGTCTTGCTCATATTTGTGAGTCTTTTGTAATTTTAAAAATCTTACAATGCTATTGAGTTTTTAGTGCAAGAGTTTGAAAATAGGGAGAGATGTATATAAAGTTGCTCATAAATAAATTTCCAAATGTCAAGTAAATTGCAACTAATGTTAGAGATTGAATAATTTCATTCAAATTTTCTCCATATCCTTTTAAGCTATTCACTGTTATATTCTTTGTTTCAAAATGACCCTTTTGTATATTTGATTACTAAATATGTGCATACATTTGTATTAATATTCATCTTGGGATGTGGTATGTTAAAATGTGGTTTAATGCTCTCTCTAGAAGTTGGAAAAGGTTTTTTAAAGTTCCCGCTAATAAGATCTTAAATTAGCTTTTATTAAAAAACCTTAAAACACTAAATGTTTCAATACTTAATATGTATATTTTTGTATTATAACTGGTCAAATGACTGGTTTTTAGATAGGCATATATTGTAGAATATAGTTATTACCTGAAAATGTTATAAAATGCTGGATTTCCTAGTAGCCATTGATTTCTTTTCTAACAATTCTTTTAACCAAAACAAACTAATTTGCAGGGAAAATGCTGTTTAGTCCCCTGCCCTTCATATAAATTTAAAAATTACTAATTTGGTGATTTTTGTGAAATTATGGCACTTACATAAGCTTTGCAGAGTACTAAATGATAGAAGAAAAAAAAATACTAACCTATTTTGCTATTCGTTCTGATAAATGTTTTAAAAACTTCATAATCATCATTTTCACAAATTTAGATTCATTCCCTTCCACAAACATTAAAAATAGCTATAAGACCTGCTGTCACATTCTGGCAAATTGAATTACATTTCGCATTATTACAACCACATATTCCCATAAAATTAATCCATATGTTGATTAATCCACATTAAAATGAGTTTTAAAAATATCCTGTAGTCTTCTATAAGAACGAAAAGCATGATGTGATTTTAGAATGCTTATGAATTTTAATAATTACTCTAGTTTGATGTTTTGATTATATTGTTATCTAAGATCTCTTATAATTCAATCTAGAACTTTTCAAAATAAATTTAATTAAAATCTCAATAAAAATAAAATAAATTAAATGTAGTAATTTATATATAAAATAAAATCTCAGAAACTCTAACTTTTTTTTTTTTTTTTTTATTAATGTCGCAATTAGAAGCAACAAGGGCTATTAGTGATGGAAGAAACTTAAATAAAAAGGACTTAACATTTATAAAATAAAACATAGTAGCTTGTCTTAAAAAAGCATATGCATGAAATGCCCCACTGAGGGCTAAATGAAAGAATACAATAAAAGTTTTACTAACTTATTTTACTGGCGGATCCAAGAAACGTTTTAAAATATCATTTTGGGGGATTTAGATGCATCTATTTCCACAAATATTCCAGGTTCTCCAAGTTATTAGCTATAAGCAAGAATATCAAACATATAATCTATATATCTTATCTTAAAGATTACCTTTTTTCTAGCTATGTCTTTCATATGCAAACTCTAGTTAAAATATCAGGAAAAAAACTGCATATTGAATTAAGACATTCATGACATTTGCTTAACCTGCAAAAGTTTCAAACAAATTTTAAAGACAGAAGTGTAAATAATATTCTTCAATTGGGGAGGAAAAAATGATTTTGAGCAAGTGCAATTATCCCTAAAACAATGATAGATACTGATTTGACAATGAAGACAATTTTTTGAGTTGCCATGTTTAACAGGGAATTCAGGTTTGCCATATTTGACAATTTATCACCATCAATATTTTCATCACCAAGAGTGTAGGCCAAACACCATTCTAACCAGTTCAACTTCATTTGCAATAAAAAACTCTTTATCTTTGTTATTTCCTTCTTTTGAAAATTTGTTCATTGATTGTTTCAACATTTTCCGAATTTCACAAATGCTGTAGGCACAATATAAGTTTCTCTATGATCTTTTCTTATTAAAAAATGCTTTCGACTAAAAATCTTCAGTATTTTATTGAAAATTTATTTTACAATTTTTCTTCTTGGAATTTTATGTAACAGTCCTTGGGGATGGCAAAGCTTATGGCAAACATTTACAATATGAGAAATGTGCATTTATTTGAAGCTTTTTGATTCAGTTACCTTATTAAGCCAGAAAAGTTCCACCTGGTCAAAGGATCAGTCATGAGAAATAGTTGTTGATTTCTTGTCTTCATTACAACAAACAAAGGGGAAGTTAATTTTGAAAAATACTGTGAATATTCCATAGAAAAAAAAACATGTAGGCAAAAAGCAAAAGTAAGAATGTTATATGTGAATTTTCCAAGAAAAAGTTTACAACTATTAAATGACTGATCATGCTAGAACATAAAGGATACTGATTTGTTTGTTAGGACAATTAGAACATAATTAAAAAGAATTAATAGCACATTATCTGCAATATTAATTTTACTAAGTCATTTTAAAAAAAATTTCCTTAGATTTTGGAAGCAAGAATTGTTGGTTAAGCATTTTTATGTTTTAAATGCATTTCTTTTTTAATTTAAAGTGAATATTAATTTTATATTTTCATACTCAAGCTTTATGGCTAATGAAGTGTTATTTTTCAAATTTTTTTCTTGATTTTTTTTGTAAAGTATAAATATTGAAAAATGATTGTTATAAATAGTGTTTTAAGAATGACTGATTAAGTGTTTGCTGTATTCTTTTGTTTACTATAGGTTGGTTTCTGTATATACAAGCAATATTTGAGAAGAAATATTACTAGTATGAATTTTGATAATCCTGTCTACAGAAAGACTACAGAAGACCAGTTCAGCTTAGAAAAGAATCAGTACCAACCAGCTAGGTCTTACCCATCAGTAAGTATTTATGACACACACACACATATAATACTGCTTGCTCATGATGGACAATGCATTATGATTATGAACCATGAAACTTCTTCCCGCCAGTGTAACAGCGGTCGCCGGGTCGACCGCTGTTACACTGGCGGGAAGAAGTTGTCGACCCACCAGTGTAACACCCGGTCGACCCGGGCGTTATCTTGTGCCATCATTAATATCTAATATTAAACAATACGACACCAATAATTACAGAACCACCAAAACAGCTTTCAACATTTATTAATATATATCTACTATGACATTAATAATAGTGCTCTCCAGGTTAAGTTTACTAACACTTTAATTCAACCCACCAATAATAATCTAACAGCCTCTTACCAATATCTCTTATCAACTGCAACTCCGAATCTGGAACAACTGCTGAAAATACTAGAACAATTCTCAATCCGAGCGATTTACACTCGGACCACAATACTAATCTGTAAATCCGCCTTTCTATACTATAGCATTTAGATTCCATCTCCTCTCACTACAACGCCTCTCTGATCCTCCTTCACTACTCTACTCCTTCAGATGGAGTTTATATACATCTTAATTTAACCGCTTCACTTCATTCCTAACTGCTTTGCATATTACGTTCTTCATCACGTTTCATTTTTGGTTGGGCAAAGGTTGTTTAGCGAAAGCAATCAATCTCAATTGAAAGCCCCCAAGGTTAGTGAAGAGAAACCGTGAATAGCCCAATGTCACAAATTTTTCTTACTATTCCTATATATTCATCTTTTAAAAACAGCTCCTTTGTATTCTAAAAGAAAAAAAAAAAACATTGGAAATTGCATGAAAATTGATGAAGTTAAAACTGAATTTTAAAAACTTATGCTTAACTCTTTTAGAATTTTGAAAAATAAAACATCCTTTCAATTATTTGGGATTCTATTCAAGTCTGTGATGAAAAATGAAGTTTATATGAATAAAAATGAAATTTAATGCACAGCAAAAAATAAATATAATTAAAATATAGAATTGAAATTTATATAAATAATGAGTTGCAACAGAAGACTTTATAAATGGTCGTAAAGCAGGGGGAGTATTTGCCTATTGTTACTGTCATTAATGAATGATGAATTTGAAGGTTTCATTATATGTAATTATTAATTTATGCTTAAGTTTTTTAATATAGATTTATTATGTTTAATTTACTTATTGTTTTGCAGAGCTTGGAGCCATTAACATCACCAGGAACAAATGAATTTGTATAGAAAGATAAAGGAAAAAGAAGCCTTGATTCATTAATTCAACACTGAGGATTTCCCCCAAAACATATTCTTTATATGGAAAACTTGTAAATAAGACTTTTTTTTTTTTTTTTTTTTTTTTAAGTACACTCAGTGAGAACTGTACATTTTTCACATATTATTTTGTTGATGATTCATTCATATGTGAACTTCTGTGAGTGGAATATGCATGTGATTTATTTTTAAGTTGTATCTAATATGTATATTATTAGTATGTTTATGTGTTATTTATTCATTTACTTTGTATACTTATTTTAAATTTTTAAATAATGCAAATGAAAATTAAATATATAATTAAAAAAATCCCTTCAAAACAATTATGCTATTCATTAAGTTCTGTTCCTTCATTTTATTTAATAGTAATGGAAATGGGCAGCATTTAACAGTGTATATGTTGTTGACTGGATTAGTAAGTTAAATGGTTTTATTTCTTGATAATGTTGCAGAATTTTTTTCACTATCAGAATTTATTGGATTAATAAAAGAGTGTAATAAAGGCTGTAAAATTATGCATTTAATTTTTGTATATATGTTTTTATATTTATATATGGCATGGTTTTATTGTGCAGTTTATTTATTATGGCTCAAATGTTCAATATAGAAGTAATTTGATTTTTGTATGCTATTCATTGTCTATTTATATACTCAAAGCAACAAGCGAGTCTAGTTTGTGTTGGTTGTAATTTTGATTTGTGTATAAGATTTAATGAGACATTCACATTTATTATATGTATATTAAAAGCTTTGTATTTTCTGTGTTTATAATTGTCACTAAAAATAAGAACAAAAAATCAGTTTGAATTTCATAATTTATTTTTAGTTTTAATTAATTTTGTGCTTGTTTTTGCATTTGAAATGATTTGATCTTTTTTAAAGAAATCATTGCTAGCTTTTGTTGAATGTCTTGAATTTGAGCTGTATTAGTTTGATAATTCTGAATAATGTTTGGATAAATATCTATGTATGTATATATTTGAGAAATTTGATTAATCATCCGATTTCAGTTTTGATGAAATATTTCTTTTCCTTCATAGAATATAATGTCAAATTTTTGGAAAAGTACTTTACTTGAATGTGCATGTTATCAATTTTGTTGCATTTAATTGAATTATAAATTTAAATTTGAAAGTTGATTATGAATTTTTTCTTTAATCTGATAAAGAGAGAGAAATTTGCATTTATTAATGTAACCTTTTAAAAAGGAGCTTGCTATGCAGATAAGATATGTTGAAGAAAGTTTTGTTCTAAAACTTATAAATACCTTGACGACACCTAATTATATGTTTGTATTTGATCTCATGCCGAGCATTTCATGATCTTAACATGAGTAGTTAATTTAGAAGCTTAGATTAAATTCTTCACGGGAATATCACAGTAAATAATATTCTTGAGAAGAAATTACCATAAAAGATGTGCAAAGATGTTGTGACTTTTTTTGGTCTAAATGCGGTTAAAATATTCTATCACATGTAATATCAATACCTAAGAGTATTTAAGTTTCAATTTTCTGAAGTATTATTAATATCAAAATTTATTTAAAGAAATTAAAATTTTTAGGCTTATAATTGTTAAAAATAAATTTATACCTATTTTATTTTCAAGTTTCCAAGAACAATTGTGGAACACAAAAATTAAATATGTGATCCAGAGTATTTCAGGATTATATTGATTTACTAGTAGGAAAGGCGAATAAATTACTAAACTTTAATTTGATTTCCATTGTTCTTTTATTTAATCTCAAAGGCAAGCTACTGTATGCAACATTTTAATAGCAGTATATCAAAATCTATGAAATATATTTGACATCAACTGAATAGTTATACTTTTTTGACTTTCAGATGCACATCTTTTATTTAGAGTTGTTTAGAGGCCCAGAGTTGTTATCTTTTCATAAACTGATATACTTCGTAATAGATAATGCTTATGAACTTTTCCTCTGAACTTTACCACCCTGTGATATTTTACAGTCGTTAATTGTTACCAAAGTAGAAATTTCCATATACTCCCTGTGCCATCCATATTCATATTGAATTTTTATTGTGTATTGATGAATATTTTCATTATTTATGTGTACAACTACTGATTTAAAATAGAATATTTTCTCATTAGAGATGTACTAAATGTTGTCCAATTTTATGGAAACTGTTTATGGATATTTTATGTGATCATAGAAGAACTTTTGAACACTACTTTTAAATTTTAGATTGGAGAAAAGTTTTTTTCTTTTTCTTTTAAATCACACCATGCAGAATAAAGTCATTCAATACTTGTTACTATCCCTGTTCCCCTCAGTCCAAAGACTATATTTTAACTAAGAATAGGCCGTAAATTATTTAAAAATTTGGCACATAAAATATAACCTTTGAGATTCGATAGTTGTGACCAATACTCATTAATTGTATCAATGTTTTAAAATTCATATTTTTTACATCATATCAAAATGTGAAGAGTTTGTCCCAATGTTTGTTGAAATTCATTGTAAGTATAAATGCTTCTTACAAAAGTTGATGTATACATTGATGTTATACTGGCTGCATTTGGGAGATTTCTTTCTTCTTTTCTTAAAATATTTAGAATCTCTTAAGTGTTTGTCAATGCCAATGTGTACATTTACCTTCTCTCTCTCTCTTTTTTTTCTTTGTTGGAGAAAGGGAAATACCCGTTTAAAAGAGATTTAAGTACACTGTGAATAGAACAGACTTTTAGACTGTAATATTCAGTTACTTATATATATTTTTATCCAAAAACGTTCCTTCTCTTGGATTCTTTCATTGCAATAAATTGAGTATTTCACTTATAGATATGACTGCAATGGTGTAGTGGTTAGAATGTCTGCCTATGAGCACTACTGACCCAGGTTCAATTTTGATGTCTTTGGTTTGGGTAGCTGGTCATGGGTCAACTTGGTCCTTCATCCGTATGGGGTCGATAAATAAGTACCAAGTTAACTGGGGGGAGGGTCTAGTGTCAGGTTAGCCATTCAGCCTGGACATTGACTCATAATTAGCACTTCAGGCCCAAAGGCTACAGAAATAGAGATGGGCAGTGCCTGATGGGATTTTTTAGGCCGAGAAAGACTTTAACTTATCTTCACTTGTAGACTAATGCACAAAATAAATTTACAATTTTTCTGTTGGTCCATTCAAAGTAGCAAGACAAAAAATTTAATCATTCCAACTTTAAGGTCATTTAATGTGTCAGAGAAATTTGGCTGTGTTCAAGATCACTATAACTTCATAAAACACTATGTCTTACATTTAATCAAAACAATAAACAAGAAAATATCATAACTGAAGAATGTTTCAAATATAGTGCAGATAACTAAAAATTATTTCAGAACTGTGTATACTATTGTCATTTTCTCTGGACCTGAAATATAGACCAATTTCTTTCAAAACAGACTCCTTTTCATCTATCAAATGTACCTGTCAGTTTTAAACTCTTTATCAAATAAAGTCAATTGATTCATTAGATCTGAAACCATTTTCGATCTATTACTGAGAAGGGGAAAATATATACTTTTCCTTAATAAAAACCTTTAAAATATATAAATAGTTAATGTAATTGTTTAAATGGTATAAATTTATTCTCTGAATTTACATATGTTTTATATTAAAATATGTAAAATTCTATGAACTGGTGAAGGATCTTGACAGATTGATTTCCTGTTTAAAAAAAAAAATGTGCCAATCTGATTTCTCTCGTTAAATTGTATATGAAATGTATGAATTTAATATTTTGTTGTTGAATAAAACTGTATAAAGTGCTTTCAAATTCGAATGATGTTAAATTTATTCTGTAAAAATTGAGGATGTCTATTATAAGGTAGACAAAAAGACTATTATGTGAGCTTCTTAAATGTGAATTGAATGTTACTGTTTTTGTGATTGAGTAGTTGTACATTTTTAGATATAGTACTCATTTGTCTTTCTCCTGTCTCATGAAAATGTAAATTTCGTGAAATAAACTTGTTAAAAAATTTTATGTTTTTTTTTTTTTTCGATCTTGATCTGTAAGTTATAAAAGTTTCTGGAGGAAATTTTATGTAAAATTAAAAAAAAATTGTGTAGTATTTATTGCACGAGCAATTACACTTGTAATCTGTGCTTTTGTATTGTACATACTTGTATACTAGAATATAATTTAAATACAATACTTGTTAAGAATTTTCACTTTATGAATGATTTATGTACAATAGTTATTATTAAAATTTTAATTGGAAGAAATTTTGAGTATGCAATTTTTGAGAAATTGGTTGAAGTTTAGGGTAGCCTAATTTAAATATAATATTTGTTAAATCAAACCATTTAGTAGGCAGGTAACCCTGCTATGACATGGTAGATAAGTTCTTTTTTGATTCCTCTTGGTACAAAACTCGGAGCCTAAACAAAAAAATGGGTGGAGTTCGTTCCAAAAGCATATTAAAAGTTAACTTTTTGTTTTTGTATTCAATATCAGCAACTTAATTTTTAATTAAATGTACATGTAACAAAACTAAAAGAAACAATAATTATTTTCATTTAATGCAACCTTAATTTAATAAATTTCTTCCCTATCATTGCTCAATACAATCGAACAAGAAAGTTTTTCCGGCTGAACGAATCGCATTAACTTTCAAAGCCTTTTTTCTTCATTTCGATTTTTTTGCACCATCTATCGTTTTTAACAAATCTAAATTTTTGTTTGTTTACTGATTCTTGCAAGGTTATTGTAAATTTCATGGCATAAAGATAGAAAAATTTGCAGTTCCCTTTTGAATGTTCGACTTCTTTTGATGGAAGGGTTTGTGTTCAAGAAAAATTATTCAAGATTTTTAGCTACACTTAGGCACTATTGTAATTTTTAGTGATAAATTATTCACAATCTGGATCAGTGCTATTGTCCTCAAAATCGATTTGATTTACAACTTTCAGCCATTTTCATCAATTCCACTTCAGGGCCTCGATAGCTTAGTAATCACGGTCACATTCTCACAGCCAGCTGTTTTCATCGAATCGCGGGTTCGAGCCGTGATACTACTGAAGACCCAACGTGTAGAGAAATAGATGCACGTTTTTTCTGTTGAGGTCTCAAGTACTCCCTGGCGTGGTGTGGAAGTTTGGAGAAGGTGATTCCAACTTAGGTGCCGTGATAGACACTTGACTGAAGTTCAAAATTACGAAGTTGGTCGCTGATAGCACTCGTGTTGCTTTTCGGTGCAACGTTAATAAACCATCGCATATATCACATGACTCTCATCACATCCACTTGTCAACTTCTTCCACTAATAAATCTTGAACGTCCTCAATAGCCATATCCACAAAACCTTCGCCTCCGATCCATTTTGCAAATTCTAATATGCTACCAATTTAATTTTCTGACGATTCAAGCACGTTTTCTATATAATGTACAGATGGCCGTATCTTCATTTAACGTTTACGTGTTTACTTTTTTTAGCGACAAAGATAAGATATCGATGCAGTGCTTTTAATTGAAAATAACTTCTAAGCCTTCATTATATGAATTGATTTCGAATCGGTTACCACTTTAATCCATTGTTATACTCTAATAATACTGTGATCCAAAGATTGGAGTAGTGTCAAAGATGTTAGAAACATTTTGTGACGTTGGAATGCCTAAAAAAATATCTTGCATATGACGTGGAGCATAATCTAATAGTAATAGCGTCTTGAAGCTCAATATTTTCTGTTTTAAATAATTTTCAAGGTTTGGCACAAAACAATTTAAATTCCTGTTGTGCCCAAGTTCTTGGATTTGCTATAAAATAATACTGGTAATGTATTTTTATTTACACCTTTAAGTGCACTGGGATTTAAACTTGCAAGGATTTTGCCATAAAGTCCCCCGACGCATTACTGTACTAAAATAGCGTTATAAACAATCTTTAAACACCTTACATTCGGGTGCATTTTTTTCTTACATCGATATAAAGGTTTTACTAGGCATTTTCTTCCCACCAAAGAAAAACTTGATTTGCTTTTTATCCTTGCTCTTAAATAAAGTTTTGAATTTTTTCTGGATACGTCCTGGTAGCTTTATTAACAGACGCCGCAGATTCTCCTTGAATTATTATGCTATGAATAGCAAAATACTTTTCGAATTATTCGAATCGACATTTACTTGCCTCAAAATCTGGATTGAGGGAAGATTCTCCATGTTCTTTAAGATGTTTGTAAATTTTGAAAGCTTTTTGTTGAATGATATCACCATCCAAAGGAATTCTTTTTTGACAGCTATTGACAATCCATTGCTGGGTGCTTTTTTCATTTTTCACAATTATTGACGCCCGGGAATGAGCTGCATATTTTGCGGATATCGAAGCTATTGCAGGATCTTCGCAGAAAATTGCACTTATCTTAATTATCCGGACTCTTTTCATTTGAATTACGATTTTTTCCAAGAGCTTCTCCTCCTTTTAAAAGACGATCCAAGATTTGTATCTGAACTTCTAAAGAAAGAAATCCCTCTTAAACGTTGTTTTTATCCTTATCAGACATGGCTCATACATAAGTTTAATTTTTTAAAAAATATTCTTAAGGACTAAAAATTCATTCTTTTAACACATCGTGGCCGACGCAGATTGACGACCACTCGTTCTTGAAAAGCCTTCTCTTTCGAATGCAGTGTCTCTCGCTTCTTTGAATAAATTCGTATAGCCGTAACCTACGTTCGCATTAGAAATACTTTTTTTTTTGGCCGGAAAAATGCCAAGTTTCACAATGGAGCAACGATTTGTGAAATTTTGCATGACACTTCAAAAAACTGTTACTTAAACTTATAATTTACTGAAAAAAGTTTTTTTTTTTTTTTTTTTTTTTTTTTTTTTTGGGGGGGGGAACGTGAATGTTTATCGCGTGCTCATGTTCTTGAAAGGTTTAAGCATTTTCAAGATGACCGAGAAAACGTTGAAGATGATTCAAGTCCAGGTTGGCCTTCCACGTCAGAAACGGATGACAATATAAAAAAAAAAAATCGTCATCTATTTCGATTTGATTTTCGGTTAAGTATTCGTGCGATTGCTGAGACTGTCGGAATTGACAAAGAATCCGAACGGCAAATTTTACATTACATTTTTCTGAGAAGCCATGTTAAGTTAGTTCAGATTCTAAGTAACTGAGTTACTGTTGAGTACACTTTGTGATAAAGCCGTGCTACTCTGGAATAATAATATTCCTGGCTAAGCAGATCTTGATTCAGGCGATCCAATTGAATAAATTCACATGCTTTCCTCAGTGGACTGAGTAAAGTTATTGGGCGATAATTTTAAGGATTTTCATTAGTAGAATGAAGCTTTAGGATGGGAACCATCACGGCAGTCTTCCAAGGCTTTAAAAAAATAACAATTCTCCGTTAAAAGACAAAAGATGGAAGAATAGTATGAAAAAGAAGATAAATTTGATTGAGAAATTTTTAATGATGCGATTTGAGATCTGAGGAAATTCGCAGCCTTTTTGATTTTTAATTTTGAAATTAATTCTAAAATTTCACCTCCCTGAATTGGGTTCAGGTCTAGACAAGTGGGAAATCCCCCCCAAAAAATTTGAACTTTTCTATATGTGCGTGTAGAAAATCTAGGATTATCTGTATTGTGATTTGGTTCAAATTGCTTTTGAAGACAGCCAGCTATAACTTCCGCCTTTTCAAGGGGAGCTACAGCAATACTGTCAAGGGCGCTCTCCAGGGACTGAATGTGATGAAAAGTCTTTTTGAATAGGTAAAATGTGTTTTCCCATCTGTTTTTGGAAAAGTATTTGATTTCTCTCGAAATCTCTTTGCCGAGTGTACAGAGTTCAATTTCGAGCGCCGGATCTCTAGTTTGTTGCCAAAATTTCCGTACTCGCTTTTTGCGGCGAATTTTGGTTCTAATTTCGGAGGGAGCTAGAGAGGAAGAGGCTTACATTTTGGTTTTGAGGCTGTCACAAGTGCCTCGGAGATAATTTCTCCCATTTGACCAAATGAACTTTCACGATCTTCATTGCTGGAAGAAGATTGAAGGAGAAGCATTTCGAATTTAAGATAAATAGAAAGTTCTTTCAATTAGAAGAGAGCTGCTCTGGAATTTTAATAAAAGAAGAATTTGTATTCAAAATTAAAATGATCTGAGCTGAGATGATTTATGACAAAAGAACTTGGACTTGCATTATTTCACATTTTGTGTTTATCGTTCATATTTCCAGCAGTGATTACATTTTGACCAAAATGTAGAATTTTCAAAAAATGCTGCTCCGAAAATTGGTAATTATTTAAGTTTGTGTTTCGAGATAATATAAACAGAAAATACTCGTAACGGGGGGTGGGGGAGGAGAAGTAGTTATTAATTTTGAATTGAATTGCAGTTGTATCCATATATTGTAAACTCGGAATGAGGATCCTGTTGTGGTCAATATTTGTTTTAACAATATACGGCTGTGTCTCCAGTAAATTGAACAGATAAATTGATTCTATCGTATTTGTTGGCAATGTGGGGTTCAAGCGCTGGTTGGACCTTTTTTTCCTGATTCAGAAACAGGTCAACAACTTGTTCTAAGACAAAGTCACAAACTTCGTTGATTTTGAAATGTGAACCATTTGCGTTTTAGAAGCTTTTTGAAATGCCGTGCACGTTACGATTCGATGTTAATGTTTCAGTCGATCACGGAGAAAATGCCCGTACTTAATTGCGACATAAGCACCAAAAACAATGCAAGCATTGTTATCATCCGTTGCGGAGAGCGGGGAGAGATTCCAAGAAGGCTCGAGTGAGAAAGAAGATGGGACCGCAGAATTTGGAATAGTTGGCGTTTGCTCCTGAATTTGTCTAAAAGGGACTTTAGAATAGTGGAGATTGGAGGGGGGGGGACTGGTAAGAGGACGCTGTGGTCTGGGTTTAGCGTTTTTAGTAGTTGCAGTTTGAGAAGAGATTTTAAACTTATATTTTTCTTTATTATTTGGCGACAGATCTTGCAATTAAGGAATCGGGGCATTAGCCCTAGTTCAACACAGGATCTCCATCGTAATTAGCGCACTTTAGAGAGCTTTCAAAATCAAGGGGACGTCGTTGGCCTTATATGAATGTGCCCACGTAACACATTTAATTGGAAGATGGAAGGCCTAGGATGAATAAAAGAAATTCTGGCATCTCCAACATTGGTTTGGATGATTGTTTCCGTGGTATCTCTCGATAGATATTAGAATGCTAAACATTTCTGTTAAATGGAAAATATTTTCTGCATCTAAGTTATTGACCAATTGAAGGGAAATTAGAGGCCTTGGAGCCTTGAACTGAAATTTTGAAAGCCTGGAAATGTAGTGTACTTTAAAGCCCTCGTTAATAATTTCTTGATTGATTCTTTCAATATTGGTGGCTGTCGGAAGGCGAAGAATTACAGGTTTCAGTGGACAATCCGTCTTCAGCATGAAGGACTTGAATTCCAATCCTTCAGCTCTGAAGAGAACAGACACTTCTAGTCAATTTTGCTCCCAAGGGTTATTATACGAAAGCGTCTTTTAAATTTCATTCTCAGCTAAAGCACTTGACATTTAGCAGTCGATTGCAAATTCTGCCAGTCTGAGTTGAGAGAGATAAAAAGAAGGATGAGGGAGAGGATTTTAATTTTGGGGGGCTCTGAGATTGGGGAGTACCCTCCACAGCATCCTCATTAGAGTTTGATTCAGTGCCAGGAACTGTGGGATCAATAGCTGTTAATAACAACACTCTTTGTGAAAGGTTCCTCACAATTTGTGTTCCTCCCCTGTAAGGACCATCCGAACAATGTTTCGTCTGCTACTAAATGTTTATTTAGTAGCGTAATTCAACCAGTAGCTTCTTCATAATAATATTCCTCCACAAGAAGAATTGATATTTATTTATTGTTAATTTCGTAACAATCGGATAGTTTAACATTTCTTAAATATCTGAATTTTTTTTATCAATGTTTTTATCTAGGGTTGGCAAATGTGTGGTCGAAACAAGCTCTATCTCTACTAAGAAGTGTCAACTGGATACATAAATTTAAATCATCTCTATTTTTTAATCAAATTTTGACTATATTATGTGTTTTCATTTCAGTTTCTTTGTCACCAAATATGCAAATGGAAAAGCATTCCTTTCTAACAATAGGAAAATTAAAATTATAAGAAACAATCTTTTAAATTTAACTTCTTTTCATGTGTGGGTGAGCACCTGTATCTAAGAACAATCTAATAATTTTTGGTTCATTTTTGTCTTTAATTATTAGATCAGCGGATGTTTGCAACAATGTATTGTTTGTTTGTGTTTGAAACAATGCCGATAAAACGCTGCGTTTGGTTTTGCTCTTCAGAATAGAATCGTTATTCCAAATTTGAAAACATATTGAAAGATGATCCTCCACTAACAGAACATAAATCCTTTTTAAAACTTTCTGCTACCCGGTGATGAGGTTTCAGATAACACACATACACATCATGCCTCTTTTTTAAAAAAAATATTTCTTTTTTACAACGTTTTTTTCTGAATTTCACTTGGTGTATGTGTCATCAAATTTTCGATCGTTCATTTAACCAACTTCCCATCAAGCTAGAGCTTTGAAATTTTGGGAATCGTTCGTACTCGCCTAACAATGCAATATTTAGACATTTGCGACAAGTTTTAACTAATATTTCAATAATTTTAATAAGTCAAAATATTCTTTCCCCTCGGCGCTTTTAGGATTGAGGGAAAAATTTCTTTCCGCCTCTGGGAACACCGAGATCTTCCATACGCCACATGAGGTATAGTAAAACTCACAAAGGGGAGATAGTAAGGGTTGCTGATTTTCAATCAGTAATCATTCGCAAGAAAGAAAGATTCCAATATTTGGCGCCGTATCTATCACAATAATTTTTTCTGAATTCTGGTTCCCATTTTTTTTTTTTTAATAGAATGACTTACAAACTTTCAAATGCATGTTTTGATTTTATGAGTATTAGGAATTTTTTAATACACTCACAAATGTCTCTTTTTAAGTAAATTTTAAAGTTAAAAATAACTAACAGTTTTAACTAATATTTCAATAATTTTCTTTAATAAACTTTGCCACCATATAAAAACGTTGTCTTTAAAAACGTTGGTTTTTATATCGAATTATTCTCCTTAGCGTTAAACGTATTGCAGGATCCTGATTCATGATTTTTGTTGTAAAACAAACATTTTCTACTTTTTGGTGTCATTGATCGCTGCACAGACATTGAAAACCAGTATACTTTTTTTCAGCGATAGCATATTGTTACTGTTATATCAGACGAAATGGGAGTTTTTATTTTCTGAATTTTTTTTTTTTTTTTTTTTGGGGGGGGGAGGATTGATAATTCGATATTTTGTGACAATTAATTTAAAATGATCTTCCTCGACTTCAAATTTCCGAATCACGAAACTGTTAAATGAGTGTCCAAATCAAATTCCATATAGTTTTGAAAGGGATTAAATTCTTAAACTCTGAAGAAATTAATTTCAATAAGATGGGTGTCTATAAATGTGAAAAAGATTCCCTTTTATTCCCAAATTTTCAGTTCTTCATATCTGTGTTTATGCGTTGTCATAGAAAATTCATAAACTAGTAATATTAGGATTTTTAAGAAGTGTTAAATTAAATAAATCACTCAAATGAGCATTAATCAACATATTTTTGTTTCCTGTAATCTATCCTTGCATAAATCAAAAGTTTATTGTGTTTCTCATCAGAAATCGCAAATCGTTTAATGCATGAAAGAGTATTACCACTCAAATATGATTTCAAATAATTAAATTTATCAACCTTGCTTAGTTTCACAATATTATGAACAGATCTTACGAATAAATGATAAACATATAACTTTCCTGAATATTTAGTTGTATGCAATTTTGGTAAATTTATAATAAAATATTCAGAATTATCTGAATTAATTAATTGAATATTTCAAGAAACGGCATCAACTTTGATAGAATTCGAAATCATTTTCTTCATTTCGAAAAAAGTTTTGTTTTCCATAAATTGATCTTTAATTTCTTCTGGAGATTCCATACCTTCAAAAATCGTATGAACAGTTAATATGTCTTCAATCTTGATATTTAAAGCATTCAAATAACTTCCCTTTTCAATTAACTGTTCCAAAAATACTTCAAACCAATCAACAGTTTTGTTTTCTCTGTTGATTGTTCCTTCAATTTTATTAATCAATTTTGTCAACATAGAACGCCTCGCGGTACGCTTGTTTTTCAATTTTGAAAGATCTTTAGACATTTTGGTTTTTCTACCCAGGTAAAATTCAACTTGCATAAAATGTTCTCTTACCTGACCTGGTTCATTTACAATGGTTGATTATTTCAATATCCGTAGCATATAACACATCGATCAATAACTCCCGAGTCTAAAATTGAAAACAACATTTTTTTTGCAAAATTTTTTTTTATTCATCAACATAACACCTTTTGTTAATCACCTTTTAGGGTGATACAATCGTTCCAACGCTTTTCCAATTTTTTTTTTTTTTTTTTCGCAAGAAATCTTTTTTGTTGCGAGTAAATAGCGATAAACAGCTTTCTGAATCATCGACTCGTTGCTGTTTTTGTTCCATCGAAAGCAATCGCGGCACCCACTTGGATAAAACCTTTTTCACTTCACTTCAAAAAACCTTTTTCCTGGTCCGATCGACTTAAAATTTTGACACGTTTCAAGCAAAGGTTAGTACTCTAGAAAGACCTGGTTACTGGTTTACTACGAGCGCCATCTCTGGGTTAGTCTTTGGAGTTATTGATCGATGTGTTATATATATATATATGTGTGTGTGTGTGTGTGTGTGTGTACGATTTTCCAACTAATTACCAAGGAATTAATTTTATTTTCTAATGTGCTGTAAAACCAGTTCCTCAGTTACTTGATAGATGGCACCACGAATCAGCGTCATGTAATAGATCATGCAGCGCCACCTATTCCTGAATAAAACTGAGCGACATTTCGCTCTCGCTCTCTTTCCCCCACTTTCCGCTTCTCTTCTCCGATGCATTACAGGCATCTGAAGTAAACTCCGAACGCCAGAGCGTGTTCCAATGCCCATCACTGATATACGATACAATGAGGCAGCTATCTATCTTACTCCAATTAACTGGTCAATTCGTCATCTCCTGTTGTAAAAATTTTCACTCTTTATCATCTCTTCTAATAAACGAAGTAAAACAAGTTGAGCCTCATCATTGAATTCTTACGAAATCTTCATATAAACCAGTAATGGAATTACCCCCTAGACAACCAGCAATTTGCGCAAGAGCAAGTCAGTGTAGATTCGGGATGTGCAATCTCATCACCCCCGTACTACATGTATAAATCGTCTGGAATAAAACAAAAAAAATCTCTGAGCAAGGAAATTTCTTAAAAAGAACTGGCCATCTTCTGCTGATTTTTACTAAGTCTCCACTAAAAGGTTAAAGCTCCTGTTACCACGTGGAAGCCAAAAAAACTTGTCAAGTTCATATAACTATATAGCGATTCAAACTCATCTTTATAGCAACGGGAGAGTATAGCGTGTTTAGTAGACAGGATCGTACCAGTGGCCGGAGGAATTTTCTAGCATTCATTTTACTGTGGAGTAGCAGAGGAGTTTGCTGATGATTATGTAGATCCATCGTAGATCCTAAATGCTGGTTTAAGGCTCCCGTCGATACGCCACCATGAAATTCCGTGCCTAATATTAATCATAAGTTTCCTACTACCGCTCTTATAACTAAATTATTTATTTTAATTGCATTGAATAAAGTGCGTTTGAAGGAGCATTAAAAAGGAAGGTTTCTCTAGACATACTATTTTTTCTGATTTTTGTTAGCATTTTTAAATTTTTTATTTAAGATCTGAATATTCATGTAAATTACTTTGAATAATCAGGAAAAAAGTAATTCGAGAGAAATTCCTTCCCTTTATGTGCTCTTTCAAATGCAAATTTTTAAATTTTTTCAAATTAATTTCTCTGCTTGTAATTTGAATAAACAGCGATAAAAACTAAGAAAGAGAGAAAAACAAAATTAAAAGTCCCTCCTCATCGCGGAAGAATACATGGTATTTGCGCACCATTGATAAATGATCATTTACGATCCGTTGAGAGAAGATGGTAGATTTCTTGAAATTTTTTGAGTTCCGATGATTATTGGAATTTATAGTGTTCTGATATTTCCTTTATTTATAATAACGTAATTTCCACAGATAGTTTGTTTAGCTTGCTATTCAGATATCTATGTAGAATACTTTGTTATACAGTGTTATACAGTATATTTTGTTATAAGGTATACTTTGTTATACTTTGTTATAGGGTATACTTTGTTATACAGTATACTTTTTTATACTTTGTTATACAGTATACTTTTTTATACTTTGTTATACAGTA
>BMAW01013335.1:127671-150966 GCA_019974015.1 Nephila pilipes
TTGTTATACAGTATACTTTTTTATACTTTGTTATACAGTATACTTTTTTATACTTTGTTATACAGTATACTTTGTTATACAGTATACTTTGTTATACAGTATACTTTGTTATACAGTGTTTAACAAAGTATACTTCAAATTCGATTTCTAAGAGAAAAAATACAATCCTCCGTTTTTTATGCTATTTTTACTTAGTATTAAAAATACATTCATAAATTGTATGAATAATTACTAAAATGAGCAATAGATCTCTTTTAAACATGCCGTGAATATATCAGTGGAAAATTTGTGAACCTGTTACAACTTTCTTTATTTATACCCCCAGAATTAAAATTCCCATTTTTTTTTTTTTTTTTTTTTTCAGTATTACTTTATTGGCTATTATAAAGCTTGGACTGCAAAAATTTACTTCAGCTATTGAATAACATGAATCGCCATCATAACTGCAAGAAATGATTATATATTTAAACAAACTGATAACAGATAATAAAGCGCAGAATTTCTTGAAATGGAAAGTAAAGCGAGTAAGTTTTTAAACATTTTCTTTGGTCTTACTTCTATTCTTATCCGTAAATGACGGAGGAATTTAATTTGTCTCTTATGGCATGTCATTCCTTTATTTTTTTGGGACATGTTGGCCACGGTAGCAGAATGGTCATGGTTGCGAGATCATGGCCGGCGTTCTTCCATCGTGTCGTGGATTCGAGTCCTGATGTTCTTAAGACCCGCAATGTAACGTGGCTGATGTTCGTTAAATATATCGAGGCTTAAATATATCCTCCCTATAGTGTAGATGTTTGGAGAGAGGATTGCCAGCTCAAGTATCGTCCTCGTCTCTTCACAAAGGTTCAAACTCGAGAGATTCGTCAGCAATCCTCGTCACTAGCACTTGGTTCAAAATCAAGATGTCCGTTGCCAATACCTTCGTATTCCTTCGCTGTACAATATTAATAAGCAATCAATCAAAGAAAAAATTATTGATTTTTTTGTGCTTAATTTTTATATTCTACACAGACAATCTGACATAATTGTAGAAAAAATACCCTATTTCTTCCAGAAAAGCCATATCTGTATTTCTTATTTACTTTTATGATTGCATTTTGTTGTTATTTCAGATTTTAACATTTAATACAAGATGCGTTTCTTCTTTCTTTTTTTTTTTTTTTCAGGCCGAATTCTAAACATAGAATTCGGCCTGAATAAAATAATATGCAATGCACACCCGTAAATATGACCTTCTCTCCGAAAATATGCAACACCAATACCTCAAACGCTGACACAATAATAGAAAATTTCTTAGGAGGTACAATTGTGAAATTCTCATATTTAATAAGTTGTATTCAAAGTTTGAACAATCTCAGACCTTTTGAATGTTCTTTTTCGATTCTGAAAATAATATCTGAAGTAAGAAAAGGCTTGAACTCAGGCATAAGAATGAAATTTGATGTGTGTCACTTTCAAGAAGTAGTATAGACTGAAGACCTGGTGTATATAAAAAAAAATGCCTATATATAAATACTGCTTCTAGTTCAGGTATCATGAAAATTGGTGAAGGTTCGGCAATTTGGAAAAATTTCTGTCTACATTGTATGTCCGTCCTCTTAGCTCAAATACATAACAGAAAGAGCACAATCAAATTTGCTACATATTAGGATAAAATTGCTGGAAATAAAATATACTCCCCAGAAATGGAAGAAAAACATTTAGCAATTTCAAGCTGGAGAAGATGGATTCGAATACATTCTTTTACTGGCAGTCGTTTTAAATGGTATTGGGTCAAGAATTCATATAGAATTAACTACTCATCTCTATCTGTAGAGGTAAGTTTTGTCTTATATATTTCGAATATTTCTATTCTTTAAGTCATTTGTTAATTAAAAAAAATGAAAAAAATTTTTTTTTTCAATCCTTTCTTACATATGCATTCAAATCGAAACAAACGAATTAAAATCTTCATGCTTAAAAATTTCCTCTATTAATTTTTTTCGGAATTTTTGTTGAATTATATTATATAATATGCATTTCCTTATACGTTGTAATTATTTAGACAACATTTTCCAAGTTACCTATTAAATTGTAATAAATAATTAAATTAAAAAATCTCTCATTTGTTTCATCTGTTATAATCTGTGTTCTTACTCATAAAATGTCCGAAATTAATTTGACTGTTATTTAATATTTTTTTTATAGTTTCAGACAGCAATACGAGGATTTCATTCAAAGGAAGGTTTACACATGGCATTCTGAAACAAATATTGCATGGTTTACTCCAGAGCTGTAGTCGTAAGCAAATTACCTGGTAAACATTGACGTAGTAAAAAGTGGCATAACAGCTCCTTGAGCATAGAGGCAAACATCATTCAACAAGGATTCGAAAACAGTGTGGAATGCTGGAAATTTAATCAACAAAAACGGCGTGGCAATATATGGAATGAAATATGTGAAAATTATTGGAGATGGAGATAGGAATGTTTACAAAACAATATATTAGATATATTAGCCAATTACACATAAATAAATAATTACACTGTTTACAAACTATATAACTAACACTATTTACAAACTATATATTACCCGCTTTACACGGTCAAGATCCAAATGCCCTCGGAAATGTTACCCATAAACCCGTGTGCTTTCGCTTACACGGGACAAGGCGACTCCTGGCGGTATCCAAATTTTTTATTTCCAACATCATGCCATTAAGACTCGTTCATGTACCAAAGCTGATACACTTTAATTATCTCGATACTTTCAAGCTTTCTCATTGGCGTGGCATGGACATTTGAAGAGGGAGAAATTAGCTAAGGTGTCATTCACATCACTTGAACTAAGCTTGTAACACCCGCTCGACCCGGGCGTTATCTTGTGCCATCACTAATTTCAAATATTAAGTACTACGACACCAATAATTACAGAACCACCAAAACAACTTTCCCAATTTATTAGTATATATTTATTATGACACCAATAATTATGCTCTCCAGGTTAAGTTTTCTAACGTCTTGGTTCAACCCACCAATAATAATCTAACAGCCTCTTACCAATATCTTTTATCGACTGCAACTCCGAATCTGGAACAACTGCTGAAAATACTAGACCGAATCTCTATCCGAGTAATCTATACTCGGAGTCTCAATACTAGTCTATACTTCCACCTTCCTCTTATATAGCACTTAGACTTCACCTCCTCTCACTACAACGCCTCTCTGATCCTCCTTCAGATACTCTACTCCTTCAGATGGAGTTTATATAATTCTCAATTCAACCGCTTCACTTCATTCCTAAATGCTTTACATATTAATGTTCTTCATCACGTTTCATTTTTGGTTGGGCAAAGGTTGCTTAGTGAAAGCAATCAATCTCAATTGATAGTCCCCAAGGTTAGTGAAGAGAAACCGCGAATAGCCCAATGCCACAAGCTCAGAATGATGACCATCACCAAAAGTGCTCGTGTTGCTTCTCAATTAAATTTTGATGTGTAAAGAGTTCAGAAAAACCGATATGTGCAGTTAGACTAAAATCTACACATTTGTAAGAAAAACTAATTCAGAAAGAATTTGTATTGTCATTACAGTAATGCAACATGAAAACATACACACACAACAAGAACCCACGACTGGGAATAAGTGTTTATACAAATTATATTTTTCTCTGTACCGTTATCCATATTGCTCTAATTTCGGTGGGTTTCTTTTGATTTTTATGCAGAAGAAATTCAAAGAAAATATATTTGCAACAAAGTATAATCTGCAGATATGTAATAGAATTCAATTGAGAAAAAAATTGGTTTTCTCATTACAGCAGTCTGATGTAATGAGAAATTATATTTTCTTTAAAACGTTATCCATATTAATTTAATTTCGGCGAGTTTTTATTTATTTGAATGAAAGAGTTCAGAAAAAAAATATGTACTATTAGACCGAAATCTTCTGATATGTACAGGACCGAATTGGCCTCTAGAAACGATCTAGACGATTCGAATAGACTGGTCCTCAACTTACCTTCATATAGAACGAGATCTAAGCAAAGTATTTCATAGTTTCCAATTCAACACTTGGACAATCAAATAATGAAACAATGCTAAGAACTAAATAAACTCAATACATATTTTAAATTTTAAAAACGATTTATAAAGTTTAATGCAGATATTAATACAAGGAAACATAATAAAATGTATTCACAAAACACACTGAGAACTGAAAGATGAGCAGCGTGTTTTTCTGTAATATTCTCTCTCTCTCTCTTTTTCCTTTTTTACAAAAATATTATTAACATTTACCTGCATGTTAATAATATATTAAACATGCATACTATCGTACAGGCTAATAATTTTTTATGATTTAGAAATTTAATTAATCAAATAAAACATATAGAGGCAAAGTCCACATTTAAGTGTTGTTTGTTCCACTTTAGCCGAGAAAGAGACAATGAGAATATCCATAAGGGATTCTTCTCTCTTACGAGAAATAGATCATATGGTATAGGAGTAGGAATTCTGAGGGATTTACATGGCCTCCAAAAACCTTGTTTGGTTTACTATTGCCCCTACAGGTTTTCAATTATGAGAGCTACAAGCTCAGCAGATTTTTATGATCGCGTGATCGCAAAAATTAAAGATTAATTTGGTATTGTATCAGAAAATGAATGAAATCCTTACTTTTGCATCAGAAAAAAAGAAAAATTAGGATATTAAAGTATTTTTAGTGAAACTATAGCAAATTAAATTTGAATCATTACACACACACAGATATATATATATATATATAGGGGGAAGAGGAAATTGATTCTTCCTAAGACGACGATGCACTTACTAGAGGGCACCGATGCTGTGCAGAAGATGCCGGCACGAAACAACGAGGAGACGAAGCTGAGAAGCAAGTGTGGCCGGGCAAAGGAAATCCAGGAAACGCTATTGGCAGATAGAGATGTGCGGGAGCAATCAAGAGCTGAGGAATGAGTTAGAATTATTGCGAGAGTTTGTACTGTAGTATTGTACAAGTGATAGTGAGTTATAGATGAAAGTTGGTCTCTCATGAAAATTACATGTAGTGGGAGCTTAATAAACTGCTGTTTGTAGAAAATGCAACACCATGAAGGAATCATCAGAATCAAATGAAATTCGCAGCAAATGTCAATTATAGGATATTATGCAAATTAATAAAGTTTCAGAGCCATCGCGCGTGCGCGGCGCACGCAGCGCCCTCTGAATTGATGCTGAAAGCGTATAAATAAAGTGCTGTAGCGGGACGTTGAAAAAAGTCTATGATTATTTGTTAGTGGCAAACGTTTAGTGAGACCTGAGTATGCCTCCACGACGGAAGAATAAGAAATTCAAGCAACTTACGGAGTTTGAACGAGGGAGGATAATCGGCCTTCGAGAAGGAGGATTTTCCTATCGCGCAATAGCAGCTCGTATGCAGCGGAACAGTTCCACAGTGATGCGAGTTTGGAAGCAGTGGACCGACGAGCACCGAACAACTCGAAAAACAGGCACTGGACGACAGAAGGTGACGTCAGAGCACGATGATCGACACCTGCTCCGCATGGCGGTGAATGATCGCACAGCTTCCTCCAGGCAGCTGGCAGCACGTTGGTCTACTGCTACAGGTGTACAATTGTCGGCTTCGTCAATTCGTCGTCGTCTGCTGCGCCGTGGATTGCGTGCAAGGGTGCCTTTATACAGGATTCCCCTCACGGCGAATCATCGACGGCTGCGTCGGCAGTGGGCTCTTGAGCACAGAGACAGGCGAGCTGATTGGCACCAAGTTGTCTTTTCAGATGAATCACGCTTCAATTTGTGGACCCATGATGGCCGTGTTCGTGTTAGACGTTATGCCGGTCAACGCTGCCTTCCTGAGTGTATTATTGAACGACATAGTGGTCGAACACCCGGAGTTATGGTCTGGGATGCGATTTCGTATCATGGACGATCCAATTTGATACGAATTGAGGGTAATCTCAATAGCAACAGGTACGTCCGTGAAGTGCTACAGCCCGAAGTCGTTCCTTTCCTTCAAGGCATCCCTGGAGCTATCTTTCAGCAGGATAATGCACGCCCACATGTTGCGCGGACTGTTCGAGACTTCTGTTCAGCACAACGCATGCAACTTCTACCTTGGCCTGCTTATTCACCGGATATGTCGCCTATTGAGCACGTGTGGGATATGGTTGGTCGGCGTCTCGCTCGTGATCCGCGTCCTGCAGTTTCCAAAGACGAACTTTGGTTGCGCATACAAGCGATATGGAATTCTCTTCCTCAAGCAGATATTCAACATCTGTTTGACTCCATGCCACGTCGTATAGCAGCACTTATTGCAGCGCATGGTGGCTGCACCAAATACTGATTTCGGACGCTTAATTTGTTTCTTTTGTTTTGAAAATTTCATCATTTATTTGTATCAGTACAAGTCGTTTCTGCATTAAATTTCATTTGATTCTGATGATTCTTTCATGGTGTTGCATTTTCTACAAACAGCAGTATAGATAGCGTCCTTACGCTCATAGCTATCTTTGTCAAATTTGTAATATTCATTGTCCTATGACTCATCAACATACTATCTATTGTGAATAATTAACGCATCCACATTTATTTAATCATACGCCTTCGACACATGTGGAACTCATGAATCCCTCGTAAAACCCGATATATACATATATATATATATATATATATATATATATGACTAGCCCTATAAATGAGTGGTATATATATATATTATATACCACTCATTTATAGGGCTAGTCATTGCTATAGGGCGGATTTTGTACTGATGTAATAATGATACGATAGTGTTACCACTTACGTGTTTTTCCCTTTTAATGTATCCAACAACGTTCGGAACCATGATTCTGAAAAGTCGTATAAATGAATAATTTTTTGTCCATATTTTGTATCATCTGAATTAGAAAAAGAAATTTCTTTAGCATAAAATAAGGAAAAAAATAGCAAATTTTCAAAATATTTCTATCAAACTTTTATTTAGCATATGTATAGATATAGCATGTGTACAGATCCTGAACTAGGAATTTTCAATAATTCACATTATTTGCTGAACTATCACGAGTCAAAATACAACACGTTTTTGTTTTATTTAAATTCCACCATTCTTATGCATTGAAATGTGAATAAATCAACTTATAAGCAATACATTACAAAAATCCTTGTTCAGGCTCTTGAGAACAATATGAAAAACATGTCCACCAAATTTAATCAATATATAAAAAAATCCCTTTGAATTTATCACCTTTCAAAAATTGCAAACGTTCTAAAAATATATTCTTCAGGAAATGGATTTAATGGATTCCTCAATTTACATTCCTCCCAGTTCCGGTCCTCATCTCTTCACCATAATAGACCTAGAAAATATTCTTCAAACCAATAGCAACTGCATTTTATTTGGCGACTTTAATGCTCATCATACAAATTGGAACTGCAATGGAAATAATACTCGAGGCAATCAACTGAACCACTTTGCAAACCAAATTGATCTCAACATTCTTTTCCCACCCACCCAAACCCGTTTTGGCCACACTACATCATCAACCTTTGACATTGCACTTATCCGCGAATTTCACCACCCATACAAAATTATTTCAATTCCAGAACTCAGCTCCGATCATAATCCAGTTCTCCTCGAATTCTCTTATAATATTCCGTACGAAATAAACAATAGACCTACATATACCTGCTGGTCAGCCTTCACAAAACATTTACACAACACTACTAAATTTTTTACAATTATCACAAATTAACAACACTCAACAATTAGAAACAAACATCAGCATTCTTACAGAAAATATTATTAACTCACATAAACAAACATCCAAACCGGTTCAAATCACAAATAAAACATCCACTCCCTCACACATTAAAAATCTCGTTAAATTTAAAAACAATACCAAAGTTCATTTAAGCCAAATATCAAAACAGAAATTAATAGAATTCAAAATCAAATTATAAAAGAAACTTATAAATTCTCACAACACTCTTGGAATCAAAAACTAGAAGCTCTCAACACTCAAGACAATTCTCTTTGGAACAGTACTAAATTTTTTAAAAACAGAAGATCAACAATCCCTCCACTCAACACTCAACATGGTACAGCTATCACTGACGAACAAAATGCCGAAATTCTCGCTGACCAGCTTGAACAAAACTTCCAAAACAACCCCTCCACTGATCCTAACTTCGATAACTCAGTTTCTACCACCATTCAAAAATTTTTCTCTTCCCTCCCCCCACACGAAAACACAACTCCCACTACTCAGGATATCATCCATTTCATTAAAAAACTGAAAAACAAAAAAGCACCAGGCAAGGATAATATTATAAACGAAATGCTAAAAAATTTTCCTCTCAAAATCCTTTTTCTTTTAACTATCATCATTAACAAAATACTTCTTTGTAACCATTTCTCCTACATTTGGAAAACTGCTATTATTTTCCCAATTCTTAAACCCGGTAAAAATGCCCACCTCCCCGGTAGCTACAGGCCCATTTCTCTTCTTTCTACATTAGGCAAACTCACCGAATCAATAATTCTTGATAGACTTCAAAATTTTACTAACCAAAATAATCTCACTAACCCGAATCAATTCGGCTTAGGTAGCACAAGGCAGTTTGATCGGTCCCTTTTTATTTAATTATTATGTTAATGACATCCCAAATTATAATCTAACAAGCCTAAGTATGTATGCCGATGATACCGCAATCGTAGCCAAATTTAAAAATCCAAAAACTGTAACTTTTGCACTCAATAAACATCTCACCCTCCTCGAAAATTTTTTTAACAAATGGAAAATTAAAATTAATGTTGGAAATCGCAAGCAGTTTTATTTACAAAGAAAAAATTCTCCCCTCCCCCTCCCACCTTTCTCAAAAAACGAATTCCATGGGACACTTCAGCTAAATATCTTGGCCTCACTTTCGATAAACATCTGACCTGGAAACAACATATCCTCAACATCCGTGAAAAATTTCGAAGACTCTCTCATAAAGTATATCCACTAATCAACAGAAAATCAAAAATGAACCTCCATAACAAGCTACTTATTTACACTGCCATCATGCGTCCTATCATCAGCTATACAAGCCCAATCTGGGCATATTGTGCTAAAAGTAATCTCAATCTTCTTGAAACTTCCCAAAGCTGAACTATCAGAATGATCATCAGAGCCTCCATGTTCATGAAAAATAAAGAAATCTACAAAGCTCTCAAAATAACTACTTTTAAAAAACATGTACAAAACCTAGCTACTAAATTTTTTAACTCTCTCGACCACATCGATAATATCAATATTAAAAATCTTGAAAAATACTTAATTACCCCACAAATCAAAAGACCCAGGCAGATCCTTTACGACCCTCCTTAGTTGTTTTTTTTTAACTTTTATCTCTTTTTATTATCAACTTTTATACCACCAGCAATGTTCATAACTTTTTTCTTAACCCCTCCCACCTAATACATAGTAAATCAGTCTCCTGTGAGGGCAACCAGTAGCAGCATCTTTGAATTCCCCTTTTGGTTTTTCATTTTCACGCAGTAGCTTACTCACTTCTCAACAGATGGCGCCGGCTATGCTAGCAACTTCTTCGGCTTATAACTTCTGTTTTATCCACTCAATCTCTTCAATTTTTCCTACACTCACCTGCTGAACTCTACCTCGAAGAATGAAAATACCACCCTACTAATGGAACTTTAAATTCATCAGATTTGGGCTTGAAGAGCGCTCTAGGCGGCAATTGAAACGTCAACGAAAAGTTGATAATAAAAAGAGATATAAGTTAAAAATCAATTAAGGAGGGTTGTGAGAATCGTAGAGGATTTGCCTGGGTCTTTTGATTTGTGGGGTAATTAAGTATTTTTCAAGATTTTTAATATTGATATTATGGATGTGGTCAAGAGTGTTAAAAAATTCAGTAACTAGTTTTTGTACATGTTTCTTAAAAGTAGTGATTTTGAGAGCTTTGTAGATTACTTCATTTTTCATGAACATGGAGACTCTGATGATCATTCTGATAGTTGACCTTTTGAAAACTCTTGATGAAAGGACTGTATATTCTTTTAAACTCTGTTTCTCCTTAACTTAGCAGTACAATAGAAACTACAGCCGTTGTCATAGAAATTAAGGTTACATCGAGAGGAGGGGTGACTAATAAGCAACGGAATTCGCTCAATTTGGCAAGGAAAGAAAAAAAATGTGCACGAAAATTAGTTTTTCGTTGTAAGTACGCATCTTTAAATCTATTAGCTCATTTATAACACCCGTTAACAAAACAAAATCTTAATCATGTTTCATATCTTCATCCAATCTATTCATTGCCAAGCTGATCTCCAAATAATCTTTATGAATCATTATCGCTTGTAGTCTTTATCACATTTCAAATAGATTTACATAAAGTGATTCAAAATAAAAAACGAAACTTTTATATAAATATTAGTGGTAACTCCTTCCTTTGCATTTCGGTGCAATCAAACCTACTATCAGAAGAAAGGCTACAAATTGACTTTTAATTTTTGCGTCTTGCCACACTTGATTTTCAGAAAGTCCTTCATTCACCCAGGTCTTATCTAAATTGTACCGTACGTAACTGTTTTTAATATATAAATTTGGACAGGTTCATTGTATCCAGAGGATTTCTTGAAAATGTCTTTCTTCAGGATTTATTTCAATCAGTCTAAACAATTCCTCTTGTATAACACCACCCTTACTGAGAACATCTTTCAGCGAAATATTTAGATCAGTTTTTTGAGACCCTTTGAACATTAAAAGACGAGCACGATTTCCGGATCTAAGTACACCATGATGCGGGAGAAAGAATTCATCATCATGAGATGTCATTTCGTCAATATTTAATACTTCTTCCATATGATCTAACGCAAGATACTCTTCAATAAATTGAGTATAAGGAACCTTTAATTTGGGATCACGATTTAATCGTCTCCAAAGTTGATAGAGGCGTTTGGACGCAATTGTCCTAGAATTCCCAAGATCTATATTTTTTTTTGTATATTTTGTTTGAATGGTAGGGATACAGAATATTGTCCACACGGTTTTCTGACGTGTGTTTTTTTCGAAATGATCTTCGTAAAATTTAAGCTCATCATTAATTACAGGTTTCTCTTCAGAAATATTTTCAGTTTCCCAAAAGGAACGTAAAGTGTTATCCAAATTGCTTACATCCTTAAAAAGAAAGCAATGACTAGGAAAGAAAGATTCTTCATTAAAGGATTCATCATTATAAGATCCAGTAACAACAAAAACGAGTTTAGATGCAACTAATCTCATATTACAGTTTCTTAACCGTATTTGGTTTGGGCCGAAAATATCAAAAAAAATGCTCACTTCCTAATAAGCAAGAAATCTCTGTTGGCTGATAAAAATCTTTGTGAGCAAGAATGCAACCTATTGGCATGTTAAATTCTGAAATACATATTCTTTTTGAAGGATGTATTTTAATTATCTCAAGAGTGACAAAAAAAACTACGTCTAAACGAAATGTATCATCTAAATTCGAAACAGGCTTTAGTAAAGTAATCTATTTTTGATTTGGAGAAACTTGCACAGAAGAATTTATTTTAGTTTTGCTTAATCCTAACATATCAGCCGCTTTTAACGTTAGATATCCATTCTCCGATGCGGAATCGAAAACACATTTCATTTTCATTTTTTCTTTGGCTCCTTGTATGTAAATTGTTGGTGCATGCACTAAATCTCTGGCAGTTTGTAGATTAATGCCAGGCTCTCGTGTAGTGGTTAACGATACAAGTTGGAGTGGCTCCGTTTTGTCTGGAATAGCGAATAAAGCAAGAGTTGCAGTTTGTGTTTTTTTATTATCTGCATTTGAGAAGTCATACATTTATATTCACAAAATAATATATTATACATAGCATTCAATTTTTTATATTTGTATTTGAGGCGTGAATATTTACTAGGGCAATGATCGAAATGATCCGAAGGTAAACAGCGTTTACAGATTTTATTAATGTTCACTAGTTCTTGTCTCTGTAAAAGCGGAAGGCTCTTAAATTTAACACATTGATAAAGTGGGTTAAAACAACCGCACTCAGGGATAATGCATTTTTTATTTTGTTTGCTCTTCATTAGTAGAGATTTTAACCGCGATGAGTTGTTTGCTTTGACGTCAGTGCTTTTATTTTAATTGGAAAAATTTTTTGAGGTTAAATCGTTTCTTTCAACTGACTCTAATTGAATGCATCTATTTTCCAAAAACGGAATTGAGCTTTATAAGCTTGATGCATCTGTAGATATTAAGCTTAGTTGCAGGGACGTCTTAAGGCATGGGCCAACTGGGCCAGGGCCCAGGGCCTCGCCTTTGAGGGGGCCTCGTCTCGTTCTCTACTCGGCCTGAATAAGATCATGATCAGAATAATTTCAATCGTCAAATGTTATTCGTGGACATGACTGGTTGAAGACAGTTACTTCTATATTAAATATTTCTATTCATAATTTTTTGCTGAGAATCAAGGAAAATATTAGTTTTATTTCTATTGCGAGATATGTCCAATCTATTGATAAAAATACTGCTGTGGGAAGGACAGTCACAGACACTCTGTCCTGGGATCTTTTATTTATTTGCACACAGGAGTTAAGCATCGCTCACTAATAGACAATACATCACTCCCCCCCCCCCAACAGAAGTGACAAAAACACATTCCCTATTTTATGACAGGGGTAAGGGCTAATAAAAAAGAGGGTTGAAATGACCCTGAAGGGAATCACACTTTTTCGAAGAAATGAGGGCTTACAGTTCTAAATCGGCAATTCCTTCCTTTAAATTTAATTTGTTTGAAACAGCAAAAGGTAATTATGTTTTCTTTTTTGAATTGTATTTCTTCGAGATTTAAAATAATATTTATATCGCGTCAAAAAAGTAAAATAATTTGCAAATAAAAATTTGCTTTTTTAGAGAGAGAATTAAAAAATAATATCTAGTTTTAAAAAATTCTGCTCTTTTTTTTTGTAAATTTTCTCTCTCTCCCTCTGAACAATAAGAAATAATCTTTTAACTGTTTATAAAATTGTACATAAATATATCAATGAACTCTTTAGAATACTTTTATATTGATTAATATGAATAAGTGCGCGCTCCCTTCATTTTGAATGCATTATGGTCTTCCAAAAGAGTTTCCAATGTGTATTGTAATTCAGAGAAATATTTTTATTTGCTTCTAATACTGAAAGTGTTCTTTTACTCGTTTAAAAATTCAAATGACTGTCCTTTTTATTATTATAGAAACCCAAATAAAAAAGAACATTTATAAAATGAAGATATTACATTTGTACAGATTTTTGTAATGTTGTATAAATGTAAAGAAACAATCATATAATAGGAATCCTGCAGTACGATTTGATAATTAGATAAATAAATGCCTGTACAATAATTTAATATTTTAAGTGTAAACAAAAAATGCAGAAATTCTTATCCAACACAGTACAAAATAAGAGATTGTTAATGTATAAGACCCTCACAAGAAATTTTCTATTTGCGTGTGTATGTTTAATCAGATTTTTCTGTAGGAAATTGAAATTATATATACTTTAATTGTAGCTCTTATACTTTAAAACTTATAATGTATTTATACCTTATCATTTATCAATACTTTATTACTTACTAATACTTTATCACATATTAGTATAAAATATTTTTAATGAAAATTATTTACATGAATATAATTCTCCTCGTTAATAATTTATGTAACAATGTTCTTTAATTTTCTTTTAATATTTATCTTCTTTTCATCATAATTCTTTGTTTCGTTTGATAAGCATAATAATATGGATAAAAATATTTTGTATAGTTACAAACATATATTCTACAGATTTAACGTGTATCAGTGCTTCTACATGATGGGTCTTAGGTGTTACGAGGATTCGAACTCGCGATACGGCAGAAAAAACAGTGGCCACAAGTTTGAAATTATAACCAGTTAATTAACCACTTGACTTTCGATTTAAACTTAAAATATAACAATAATTCAGAATAATGTAACATTTTTTTTTGCCTCAATAAAATAGAAAGGAACAAAAAAGACTTTATGCGAAATATTTATATACCTTTTTTCTTTATAGTAAACAATTTTTAATAATTCAAAATAAAAACCAACGTTTTTAAAAACAACTCTTTTATATGGTGGCAAAGTTTATTAAAATATTAGTTAAAACTGGTCGCATATATCTAAATATTGCATTGTTAGGCAAATAAGAACGGATCCCAAAATTTCAGAGCTCTAGCTTGATGGGAAGTTGGTTAAATTAACAATAGGCAATTTGATGACACACTGATACACAAACATACAGACACACACCAAGTGAAATACATAACAACGTTAAAACTAACTAAAATTAATTAATCCGGTAAATTAAATTGTTGGAATACAGTTTAGTCAAACCACTCTTGGAGACAGGAATTATTTGGCTGTACTTTGCCAAATGTTGCTAAATTGGTCCGCGAAGTGGACTTAACATTCAGCCAAAAAAAAAAAAAAATTCGCCAAGTTTGGCAATTATTCAAATTGCGCCAAGTGATTGGGCTAAACTGCATTATTTAAAAAAATATATGAGTTAAAACTTGTCGCAAACGTCTAAATATTGCATTGTTAGGCGAGTACGAACGATTCCCAAAATTCCAAAGCTCTAGCTTGATGGGAAGTTGGTTAAATTAACGATCGAAAATTTGATGACACACACACACCAAGTGAAATTCAGAAAAACGTTGTAAAAAATACATGATGCATTGAAGTTTAAATTTTATAATTTGAGTATTCTTATTAATTTTTTTTAAAAAAATAAGGTTTTGATGCAATTTCATATTGATATATATCACCGCAAATTGTTTTGAGTCGGTTTCCGCATTGATTAAAATTTATATTTTTATAATAATTACTGTACAAAATTCGGAATGTTTGTTTTTTCGTACTCATTAAAAATATTTAATTAACACTGTAGACCTTTAATAAATGAAATGATTTGATTTAAAAAATGAAGATGCCAAAACTGATGGTCCTTAAAAAGGAAAGTAGACTACATATTGAAACAGCGAGAAAAGCAGTTTCTTTGTAAAACTTGTGCGTGACGGGTAGTTTTTAAGTACTTGAACAATAGGGAAGAGCAATGAAAGAGAGGGCACAGAAACGGTGTTACAATTTTTTTCCGTAAAGTGAACATTAAACTGGACCCTTCCAATTGTGAAGGACTCAGTAGAAGCATTTTATCTTTAATTTTGAACAAAAATAGCAGGGTATGGAGGGGTATTTGCAAATCATCAACAAAAATCAACATAAAATCATCAGAAAATGGAATAAAATAAACTCAAACCTAGAAAAATAAAACCATAAAAAAGTGTTTATTTCAAAGTCAAGAAAATAATAAAAGTTAAGAAAAAGAAACCATCTAATTTATGTTTTTAAGAAAAAACTGTTTACTGGCTGTACATAGTGGCTGTTATAAAATTCTTACCATCAAGAGGACTGCCTTTTGGAGGGGAAAACGAAACTATAGGTTGAGTGAATAACAAAAATTATTTAAGAAATTTAGAACTTCTAAGTAAGTTTGATCAATTTTTCAAAGAACATATTAAAAAGTATGGCAATTTTGGAAAAGATAATCTTTCTTATATACCTGCTACAATTTGTGATGAATTTATTGAAGTTATGGCGTCAAAAATCTTGGAAGCTATCATCACTGAAATACAGAAAGCTAAATATTATTCTATTTGCTTTGATTCTACCCAAGATGTGACTCATGCTGACCAAATAACTTTTATTTTAAGGTATGTCCAAAATGGTACACCCATTGAGAGATTTTTGCAATTTATTAATATTAATGGACATACTGCAAAATATCTGGTGGATGGTGTGGTTTCATTTTTGGAAAATAACAGCATTTCCCTGAGTAACCGTAAAGGTCAGTCATACGACAATGCCTCAAATATGTCGGGGAAATATTCAGGATTGCGAGCCCGACTTCAAGGGGAAAAAATACGCTTTTTATGTACCATGCGCAGGATATTCTTTGAATTTAATTGGCGTTCAAGCAGTAGAATGTAACTGTAATGTAACAATTTACTTTGATTTTGTCCAAAATCTTTATAATTTTTTCTCATCGTCAAACCATCGTTGGAATATACTAACATTAAATTTGAACTGTATTAGAAATCAAAATGTACTGAAAAACCTATCAAAAAACTCGTTGGTCAGCACGCGCAGATACAATTAGAGCTTTAAGCTCCGGATATTCAGAAATTGTCGTGAGCCTATATTACTTAATTAATGATGAATTACAGGCAGCGGATACTCGACTCTCAGCTAAAAAATTAAAAACTACTTTTTTAACTATCCTTTGGAATGATCATTTTGACATGTATTGACAAAGTAAATTTATTTCTCCAGAGTAAAAATATAGATTAGTCGAAAGGTGTAAAATTATTAAAATCGTTAATGATATATATATAAAAACCAAAAGATATTCTTTTGACTATTATGAGTCAAAAGTAAAGGAAGTATCCTTTATAAAGGAGTATCAATGTGTTGACAAGTATGTAAGACAATGCAGTGCTAGGGTAACTTGCCTTGAAGGAAATAGACATGGGCACAACATTTGAAAACAGCCACAGCCAGAAAATTAAAATAGAAACCTTTTCACCAATAATCGACTCTCTAATCTGCAATATACAAATGCGTAGTAAAAAATATTAGGATTAAAATCTCAGCATTTTGAAATGTTTTTATTTTTTGAAAATATTTCTAATTTGGATGAGACAGAAATTAAAAAAGCGTGCTAGAAAATATCAAAATTTTACGATAAAGACATTAATAGAGAGGAACTGAACTTGGAATGTCAACATTTCAAGTCATATATGATCATTGATGGTGAAAAACCGAAGAAAAAGCAAAGAGAACACATGGAAAAAAGAAAGATTAATGAAAAATATATTACTACAAATGCAGATGAAGATTAAGAACAGTTGTTGGATAAGAGAACTGGAATTGGGATAAACATACTCTATACATACATGTATGATGAAAGACAATTCACAATGTTTCCCAATATTGAAATAATAATGGGGATTTTCTTATCAATGATAATTACTCACGCGAAGGAGAGCGTTAATTTTCAAAACTCAAATTGGTCAAAAATGAATTGAGAAATCGTATGGCTCAATCACGTTTGAATAATTTAAGCCTGATGAGTATTGAAAATGAAATATTATTAACAATTGATTTTGAAGATTTGAATAATGATTTTGCGAATTTAAAAATGTATAGAAAACAAATATTCACATAAAACTTCATTTTACTATGGATTTCTTTTATTGAACTGTACATGTATACACATCAAATTAGATTAAAGGGTCACAGGTGGGGCCTATTTTTTCATAAGGGCCCAGGGCCTCAAGACGTCCCTGCTTAGTTGTAGATGCTAAGCTGTGAGATTCTCTATCAACCTTATTAATTTATGGAGTATGATAGCATCGGAAAATGAATTCGATATCATATTTAAATTTTTCAGAGAGCGTAGATGACTTCGAACAGTGTTCGTTAACGGTATGTTTTGGGCAGTATTTTCATTATAAATTCTTAAAATAGAAAGTATTTGCGCAATATCTACCAAAACTCTGTTTTCATATCGAGATTCTAAAGTTTTCATGAGTGATTCAAAAGTATCTTGATCGCTCTGAATTAAAAAGCATGATTTCTAAGAGCACTTTTAAGGTAAGAGAGTTTTGAGTCTGATTTAAAGTACAATTACTTCCAATTATATTCATAAATTGTGTTTTAAACAACTGAAATTCCTGGAATTTATGGCTAAAAGCTGGGGTAAATGCAGTAATTTAATATTGCCCTTTGGTAAAATATTCACAGTTTGTGTTTCATCTTCAAATTTAGTTAGAAGTACAAGAAGGTTTACCTTCATTTCTTGCGCTTCTTCTTCGATATCATTAGTTTTATCCGAATTGTCTTGCTCATTCATATGATCAGGTAGGGCACAAAACAAATTTTAAAAATTTCCAGACCCTTTAAATGTCATTTATTGAAATCAACTTATTGTTCAGTTCAATTTTATTTTTCATGGAATCTTCAAATTTCTGGAACTCAGTAACGAAAGTTCTAAGTTTAAGTTTTGTTTTAAATGTGCCGCGTTGTCAATTCGAAGCTGCTATCGACATGTCTCGGAACTCGGGTGATGGACGGACCCATTGATAGAGGGGATTTTAAGTAAATCCAAAAAGCGGTATGCCAATATTTTAAATATATCGTCGATAGTTTAATTAAGAGGGGGAAAAATAGACTGTAAAAACAGTTTACTCTTTACTTTATTTTAGTAATAAAGCAGAAAGAAAGCACTTAGTGTGCTGCCATTCGGTATGTGCGTAAGTGGTAAAGTTCCAGTTTAACAGGATTCAGAGAGCGCCGCGTTACATCGAAATAGAGAGGGACAGAGGCGCCACCAATAACTTTAAAAATGTATGAAATTTTTTAACAAATTTCTATGCATTTTTTTTTTTTATCTTTAATTCCGAAATAAGATAGAACTCTCTTTCCAGGGGTTTGACACATTTTCTAACTTTGCTAAGGCTGCTAAGTTAAAGTGAAACGGAGCATATAGTAGTGCAAAGGGCAGGGTGAACAATTCATATCATGATGCAACGAGGAAAATGATGCCATGTGCAGTTATTCAGGGAGTTATTGGGAGGAAACTATGTGCTGAGCGGTTAGACGATTACACATTCTTGCACCTTACAACCAATTTTATATCATTGTCGCCTAAAATTCAGACGTGAAGATCCTATAATGAATGACAGGAATATAGACCTACTAAATGTACATTGAAGATGAGAAATATATAAATTTTTAAAACTTACAAAAAAAAAAAAAAAAAAAAAATTGTAATACTGTTTATTTACAATTATGTATCATATTTCTATAATTTATTTATTATATTCGTAAATGAAAGAAGTATACCTTTTTTTATATTCACCATTTGAAGTAAGTGTTTACTATACATTTTTACAAACGAGACAAAGATGATGAAAAGGTAGACAGCAATGCAGAAACAAAAGGTTGACTAATGCTAAATATAATAATTTCTAATCATAATTGGAAAAAATTTGTTTTTCTTTATTCGCTTACAGTATAGTAATAGTTTGCCGTGTGTTTTGTTAATACAGAGCACATGTATTTATAACGTAGGTCATACAAACAGAAAAGGGTGAAAGTGTAATTTCGCAACCAACTTTTGGCGTGATTTTAAAAGTTTCCAAACTGGTGAGCTTTTATGGGGTAATTTGAACTCCGCAAAGCACTTAATTAAAGAACATCAAAATCTTTTATAAATATATTTCCCCCATAGATCCTTCGTATAACGTGCAAATATCCTACTGACAGGCTGGATGAAGTAATCAACATAATCAAACTTTATTCATTTGTCATTCAACTTTTTTTTTTAATGCACCGACTTTTTTCAATGAAATTATCCCTTATCATTTTGTAATTACTCGAAACCTTTCTATTTAATTATATGTGTGATATTATTCCTTTGATTAAAGCGATAAACAAATCTTACAATACCATTTAAAATTAAGGAAAACGATTCCACACCACCAGGGACGTCTTAAGACTTCTTGAGGCCCTGGGCCCTCATCAAAAAATAGGCCCCACCTGCAAACCTTTAACCTAATTTGGTGTATATACATATACAGATCTATAAAAACAATCCACAGTAAATTGAGGTTTTATATAAATATTCGTTTTCTACATTTTAAATTTGTAAAATCATTAATTCGTTACGTATTGCTTCCAACAATTGCTGTCTTATCACAATAATTTTAAATTTATCCCATTAATAGAATGACTTACAACCAAATGCATGTTTCGATTTATGAGTATTATGATTTTAATAAGCTTTCTCCACAAATGTCTCTTTAAGTAAATTCAAAATAACTACAGTTTTAAACTAATATTTCAATAATTTTCTTTTAATAAACTTTTGCTCTATATAAAAAATATTTTTTTAAAAACGTTGGTTTTATATCGATTTATTATTTATTATACCAGAGTAATAATCATGTATAGAGTATTATTCTTCGAATTATTACTCATATCTAAGAAGTTCAGGTTAATTCATTTCAAAATTGTTCCAGAAATGTCTTTAGTATCGAGAGGAAAACTATATTAAATTAACAAAATAAAGAAAATAAAAAATAGATAGGAATGTCAAATAGATGCGAAACGTTAATCGTTTTAGAATCAACTGCAATTCTAAAAAAACATGCTTTTTTTAAAACATTTTTCTATCTTCCACTTGGTTTGTGTGTAGTGTGTCATCAATTTTCAGTCGTTAATTTAACCAACTTCCCACTGCATAGAGCTTTGAAATTTGGGGAATCGTTCGTATCGCATTCAATGCAATATTTAGACGTGCGACAAGTTTTAAACTAATATTTCAATAATTTTAATCAGTATTAAATATTCTTTCCTCTGGCATTTTAGGATTGAGGAAACAATTTCTTTCCCTCTAGCCGGAACTCACGCACATGTGGTATCGACAAACCTTTATACTCACAAAGTGGGATACTAGTCTCCTTTATCTCCCGAGATAGTAAGGGTTGCTGACTAGTCGTATCATGCAGAACAGAAAGTTTCCAATATTTGGCGCCTGTCTATCACAATAATTTTTCTGAATTCTAGGTCCCCATTTTTTTTTAATGAGATCGACTTCAAGACTTTCAAATCATGTTTTGATTTATGAGTATTATGAAATTTTCAATACTCACAAATTATTTTTTTTAGTAAATTTAAATTAAAAAACTAACAGTTTAACTTAATATTTCAATAATTCTCTAGAACTTTGCACCTATAAAAAAACGTTGGTTTTTTATATCGAAGTATTTTTGTAAACTTTTTCTTCCCTCTACGTCATAGAAAATAACTCTATGGTGTTTATAAAATTATATAAAACATTTTAATAGACTTTTAGAATATTTACAATGATTAATATGATATTAGCTCTCCTTGCATTCTGAATACATTTGTGATCTCTCCAAAATTTCGATGTATTGATCACATTCGAAATATTTTATTTGCTCTGATATGAAAGGCGTTATTTTACTCGTTAAAAATTCAATGACTGTCTCGTTTTCATTATTGAAAACCAAATAAAAATGAACATTTATAAAACTATATATGTACATTTCTACTGATTGATAGTTATGTATATAAATGCTAGGAAAATAATCATATAACAGAATCCTACAGTTCATTTGGTAATTAATAAATAAATACCTGAACAACAATTTGATTTTAGAGAGTAAATATTAAAAGTAAAATTTCAAAAACAGAGATTTTAATTAGGTGGAAGAACCCTCGCTAGAAATGTTCTATTTGTGCATGTTTGTTTAATCAGTTAATCGAATTCCTACAGAAATTGATATTTATTAATAATACTTTATCTATCATTTTTTTTTATTTATAAACTTTGAGTCAAGTTTTTTCTTTTTCTCTAAAAAGTTAAAAAAAAAAAAAAATCCACGAAATTTTACGATTATTATGTGCATAATACGTGAGATAGGCATAATGATTTTTTTAAAACAGTGTATTTATTTATTTATTCTATTAGTAGTGCAAAATATGTATTCTTTTTAAGAAAACTAACCTCGGTCCATGAGTGTGTATATTATTTTAAAAACATCTTAGTTATTTTAGGATATAAATAAAAAGGAGTCATCATTTACTAAATTATTCACAATTTTTCTGTACATCATCTCGTGCAGGTTTAAAGTGGATTAAAGCTATAACTAGTCATTTATTTAAGATTTACTGGTCATTTATTTTTTTAATAACTGATCATTTTATTTTAAAACTACACATAAAATGGTATTCAGTTAGTATTGATATAAAAACCTTGAGGTTACCATCAACACACAACAAGAGTGTAGTGTTAATCTTATGGAGTTTCGTACTTTCTATTTACATCTAGGTATTTCTAATTGCATAGAATAAAATGAATTGGAAAGAGCGAAAAAAAAATGTTTCTCTGGTTTTCGATTTTTAAAGTGTTTGCAAGTATTTTAAATATTTTCATGAGCATGGATGCTTAATTAAAATTATAGGCAGAGGAAACTGGGCTTTCTGCAAAAATTAAAAAAATTAAGATGAATGAATTAGAGAAGCTACTTTTTCAAAACTATATCCTTTGACTGATTCTTTTGACACATATTGACAAAGTAAATCTATTTCTCCAGAGCAAAAAATATGGATATCTCGAAAGGTTTAAAATGATTAAATCATTAATGTATATATAAAAACCAAAGAGACTCATTTGACTATGTAGTCAAAACCAGGAAGTGTCCTTATAAAGGAGTATCAAAGTGTTCACAAGCGTGTAAGACAACCCCGCGTTAGGGTAATTTTCCTTGAATGAAATAGAGACACCGACACAACGTTTGAAAACAGCCACAGCCAGAAATTTAAAATAGAGAAACCTTTTACCAATAATCGATTCACTAATTTACAATATATATAACAAGTAGTAAAAAATAGAAGCTTTTTGAAATGTTTGGATTTTTTCAAATATTTCTAATTTGGATGGATAGATATTAAAATAGCATGAAGAAAATATCAAAATTTTGATACAGAATCAATGGAGGAAATGAACTTGGAATGTAAGCATTTAAGTCCTACATAATCATTCATGGCGAAAAGCTGAAGAAAAGCAAAGAGAAGAAATGGAAAAATTAAGATTAATAAATATAATTCTACTAATGGATTAGTTTTATTAACATCGCACTAAAAACACGAGGGCTATATTGGCGACAGACGCTCGTAATTTTGTATCTCAGTCAAGTGACGAGAAAACACCTGAGCTGGCATCCTCTCTTCTAACATCCACACCAGCAAGGAGGACTTTGGTGCCCGACAGATTTAATTGCATCAGTCCAGCTACAGTGGGTCTTTGGTACAAGAATCGCGACTGAACGAAACGCCGACACAATTCTCCAGTGAGATGAAGAACGGTTGTTGGATGAGGGGACTAGTATTGGGATCAACACATTCTTTACATACAAGTGTAATGAAAACTATTCACCGAGTTTCTCAGTATTGAATAATAATGAGAATTTTCTTATCAATGATTATTACTAAGCAGAGTGAGTGAGCGTTCATTTTCAAACTCAAACTGGTCAAAATGAATGAAATCTATGACTCAATCACGTTTAAATAATTTAAGCTTGATGAATATTGAAAACGAAATATTTTTAACAATCGATTTGAAGAC
>BMAW01013335.1:152478-248494 GCA_019974015.1 Nephila pilipes
AAGCTCTAACTTGATGGGAAGTTGGTTAAATTAACGATCGAAAATTTGATGACCCACACACACACTCACACACACCAAGTGAAATTCAGAAAAACGTTTTAATAAAATAGCAGAATTTTTTTAAAACGGGATACTGTTTTTATAACTCTGTCAATAAAAAAAAAAAAATCAAATACAATTACATATTATTTTACTACTTTTAATGCGATATAAATATTTGTATATTATCCTAAATCTCGAATACAATTCCAAAATAAAAGCATAATTACCTATTGCTGTTTCAAAAAAATTAAATTTAAAGGAATGAATTGCTGATTTAGAACCTTAGACCACTTGTTTCTTCGAAAAAGTGTGATTACCTTCAGGGTCATTTCAACCCTCTTTTTATTAGTCCTGAAGCCTGTTAAAAATCGGGAATTTGTTTTGTCACTTCTATTGGGGGCTTAAGTGTATCTCTTGTACATTCATGAGCGATCCTTAACTCACGTGTACAAATAAATAAAAGGACGTAGGATGGAGTGTCTGTTATGTCTGTGACTGTCCTTCCCCCAGCAGCATTTTTATCAATAAATTAGACATAACTCGCGTTAGAAATAAAACTAATATTTTCCCCGAATCTCAACAAACGTTGTAAATACAAAATTATAATATGGAAGTAACTGTCTTCAACCAGTTATGTCCAGGAATAACAATTGACAATTAAAATTATTCTGATCATGATCTTATTGAGGCCGAGTAGAGAACGAGGCGAGGCCCCCTCAAAGGCGAGGCCCTGGGCCCGGGCCCAGTTGGCCCATGCCTTAAGACGTCCTGCACACCACTATTGATGGTATCAGAAGTAATGTTAGAAATAATATTTTTAAATAAACTTTTAAATGTGTTTGAGCTTCGAATAATTACCACTCTGTTACAATGTTTCAAATCTGGTTTTTATATATTTGTCTCTATTTTTTACATACCCACTTCCTTTTTTTTTATAATAAAATTTAGGTCACCACCCCTTTACTTTTCATTCAGAATCGTCACAACTTTCGGTAAAAATCAACAAAAAATGTCATAGAAAATGTGGGCTAGAAATTATTTAACAAATTTATTCCCACACATTGTTAAAATATATGTGTGAAAAGAATATAAATGTGTTATATAAATAAAACATATATTTTCCATTGTAAATTTAATATATCATCTTATCATAAGTTAAGGACTTTTTATGTTAAGAGATGGCGCTGTAATAGAATGAATAATTTGTTCTTTGTATAGGATATCTGCTCCCTTGAAGTTAGATATTTTTGAATATAAAATTACATCGTATTCAATTCAGAACTTCTCTTACTTTTTGAAAAAATCATTCCAGAATGTTCGATCTTTTTTTAAAAACTGCATAAACAATTTTCGCCAGCATAATATGAAAAGTTCTGCAAGTAACAACTTCGTCCGATGACGAGCGCCATCTCTTTCACTCGCCGACACACTCAATTTTGTTAAAAATTCTTATGTCGGCTGAAATACAAACGTTTTTTTTATTTCATGGAAATATAAGATTTTTTTTATTAAATGTATTTGGTTATAAAAATAACTGTGCTCCATTCTAATTATGATAATAACAAAGGGGGAAGAATATTATCCCGTGACAATGCAATTCGCAAATTATTAGAAAACACACAAAAATTTGTAAGAGCATTATTTAAAAAAAAAAAAAAATTAACAAATAAGGTTTGTGGGTGCAACACATTTAAAGATGTCCTGCATTTTTAGCATATATCATTTAAATTTGAAAGTTTAGTAATAATATGCTAATTTTTTTTTTTTTTCTGGTAATGTTTTCCATGTTTTTCTATCAGCCAGCTGAAAGTACTCAATATGTCAAATGATTTATTCTTTTTAAAATTTTGTGTCAGAGGCAGATTAATATTTTGTACTTTTGTTTTCGTTTTGATCAATAAAAAATTTTTAAGTTTTTTTTTCTTTTTTTTCAGGAAAATCATAATTACAAATTTGGAAGGAATTATGCCTGTCGAATTTGTGGTTTCAGCAACGTGCACTTTTTTCTTTTTCAACCCGGATAAAAGTACTAAAAAGCACATTAACATTATGTGCATAATTTACCCAAGTATATCGATAACAATTTGAGGCTCAAATTCGCAATGTATCAGTAAATAGACTAATAAGTATTGTATACCTTAATTATATCTATTGAAAGAAACTCTCGCTCTTCGGGTTTGAAGTAAATCCTTTATAATAGGGTTCTACCGACTAAGTTAGCCGAATAAGCTTCAAATGTTATTCTAAACTGATACAGGAGGGTACAAAAACGTTCGCAGCGCCACCCTATTTTCTATTTAATACTTTGCAACGAACAAATCATTAGCACATATTTCACATTTGCTTTCCTTATAAAACTAAATCACATATCGCGTTTATGTTCTTCCTTATCTAAAATTTGGCTCTATGATGCATAGTTGAAAAGTGAATTATCAATTTTTTTTCAACCTATATGAAATTTTAGTTATAATATGTTTGAAAACCTAATGAGAAATTTTTTTTTTTTTCTACCACTCGGCATCTAACGAACATTATTTAAAATGAAGACCTACTTAAAACACTAAATTTATTTTTATTTGTATTTCTATGCATATAATTAAGTGGCAGATCTAGAAACATTTTCCACTACAATATAAACATTTTCTTTCTATTTTCGATCAGGGAGAAAAAAAATCAAACAGTAAAAATTCAAAAACTGAAATATAAATTATGAGAATCATTTTAAAATTTAACACTAATTAAGTGCATTTAAATAAAATAAGTTTAACATTTATTATTTATTCAAATAGAACTAATTTAATTTCATTAAAACTATGCCAAGCAGGCTTCAGCTGATTTTCTGAAAACAGCTTGACAGGTGCAGCACTCTAGTGGCAAAATAATGAATTGTTGTTCTCCTCACAATATAATACATTTAGGCGCGAGAGTTTCCTCACGTATAATGCGTTAGGATTTTATTGTTCCTTTGAAATAATTATTTGACCCATGTGGCATTTAACAAGCCAATGAAAGGACGCATTCAAAATGTCTGTGTGTTAATTCAAGTTTTAGCTTTTGCTATATTTGAGGTCAATTTGTGAGCAGTACTCGTTGAAGAAGCACGATTCCTTAATTAAAATTGCCTATAAACATTATTTTGAAGGCGAAATTGGCGAATGGAATATGCCATGAGCATCACACTTTTGTTGTTTACGCTGTTCTATTCGAATGCGACAGTAGATCAAAGGAATGGGGACTTCAGTGCCTTTAGCCAAAACAAACATCTAGAGGGAACCTAGAGATATTATTTAGAAGATTACTATTTTTTAAGACTCCAACTACAAAAGGAGCTAATTTCAAGAATCAAAATCAAAGTTCAGAAACAAGACATCGATTCTGCATTAAGACCAGTTACTCACAGTGACGTCTTTCCCGTATCAAAGCTACCTTTTAACTGTCCTTTAGTTGATGAAGAATGCACGCCATCTTGGAACCTAGAAAGTGAAACAGAAATGGATTATATTCCATTATAGGGACATACGGGGCATCGTATGATTTCGCAAGTTGAGTTGAATGACTTTATCTGTGATTTGGGATTAAGAGAGATTTAAGTCGAATTGCTTGGATAAAGGCTTCACGGGTGGAATGTACGTATTTCCATATATTGTAACAGACATGAAGTCTTGATTAGTTGTTATGGGAAATGTAATGAAACTTTTTTTTGCAACAACATTCCAAAGCCTTTTAGCATCTCTAGATTTGTGTCACAAATCAGAAGGAAGATAATTATTTCTTGATACTTCGGAGATGATCTTAAGAACAGTACATATTCCACAATGGAAATAAATATAACTCAATTCCTGAAGAATGTACAGGGTAAAATTCATAAAGATTCTTCAGATTTCAAAACTTCATATTTCCAAAAATAAATGACGCAGAATGATTGTAATTCAGGAATGCAATGGAAAACTGTGAAAGTTTTATATTGTGAAAAGTAGATGGCTCTCGTGTGTTCTTCGTAAAGTTATTTCACGAAAGTTTTTTTTAGAAGCTTTCACATTGTTCTCAAATGAAGTCGGTGAGATGAGAATTGATGAAGATAAAAATCTGCATGGACACGATGTTGAAGCGGCAAGGCATCATTGCACTCCACCTTTAGACTTTGACCTCTTCCTAAAGTCGAAAGAGAACCTCAGAGAACATTGCTTTCTTTCTGATGATGAGGGAAATACTTCATTATAACCAGGTGTCGATAAGGAATTCTACTCTTACAGATTTGCTCGATTAGTCACGAATTAGAGCAATTGTGGAAACTTCTTATATGTCCATTACATAGAAAATTCGTGTATCTTTCAAGTCCTACGAGGCGGTAGCTTAGTAGTCATGGTCGCGAGCTCACCGCCGGTGTTGCTTTCGTCGAGTCGTGTTTTTGAGCTTTGATTCTATTAAAAATCTGCCACGTAGCAAGGGTGAAGCATGTTAAATCTATCGAGATCCGAGTCTTTTTGTTGTGGAATGGAAGTTAGGAGAGAGAAGTACCAGCTCAGGTGTCATCCTCGTCATTTGACCGAGGTTCAAAATTACGAGATCAATTGCTAATATGTCTCCAATTGCTTCTAAGTGAGACGTTAATAAAACAATCACGCAATGAATCAAGTAGAACAAGAAATGTGATTGTCAGGAAACACATAAAACAGTTGTAGTCATGAAGGCATTACTTTTCAATTCAAGCTTCGCATCATTTACTCAATATCATAGTTTATTAAAAATGGATGAATTAAACAGCAGACAACTTTTTGGCAAATATGTAGTAAAAAATCAATCAGTCAATCAAAATAAAACAGTATCATTTCCATTCAACATCCTCTTTAGTAAGTCGGCTTCTTTGTGCCAAAGTTCTTACATGCCGGTATTAACATTATTATAATTTTCAAGCGATCTTTGCCACAGAAATATTCCATTTTTGATGTTACGAAAGCCATAAATAGTAAAGTACTTTTTTCACCTGATATTACTTCGACAGCCCAAGCTTCATGAATCCCAGGTCTTTTCAAGCACTCCGAATTCTGAACTATACAAAATGATTTTGAAGAGAAGAAAGAGACTCGCCAATCAAGATGCGATCTGGCAGTTTCTAATCTGAACTTCGACCAGACAGTCGATTTCAAACCTCCTGTCACAAAATCAGTGATGCACATATCTGTATTGTTAAAATAATTAAATATTTAGTAATACAAATTCGATATATTTTTCTTGAAGATTTATTTCACTACCTTAAATTCTCTTTCAACTTGACACTCTACTCATAAGTAAGAAACTCTTAAGCTATATTAACGATCATGAAAATAAAATATAAGAAAAGGGAATTTTTTTTTAATTAGATGCATCTAATATAAGGTGACCAGACGTCCTGATTTTTAACAATTTATCCCACGTCCCGCACGGTTTTAAGAAAGTCCCAATTTTTAGAAAGAATGCACGACAAGCAAGGGAACAGCTTGAGAACGGGAAGGGAATATACGGTTTTTTGCTTCCATGTAGCTATTTCACCAGGATATGAGCTTTACATTATTTTTGTAAATTTTATAATGTTAAACTTAAGTAATAAAAATAATTGTTGAGAACTGATTATCAGGAACTGCTTATCAAAGTTTGCCTTGAGCTGTTGCTAGAATACGACCACCATTGTTTGAACTTAATCAACAGTGACATTTTTCGGCATTGGAAGCGACGAAACAATTTTGTAGCTGTAAAATGAAGAGAGAACACTTTGTACACTTCCACAAATTTTATTCTTATGGCGACATGCCCCGCTAGTGATCTAGCATCATTTGGAACATTGTTGCAAAGGAATTACATCTTATACAAAATTTGAAAACGGAGGGGAATGTTAGAGAGGAGAAGGGTCAGGGTGTGAGGAGTTTGTGGGTCGTCCACGAAGTAACGCCTTCGCATATTGAGTTTTGGAACTGTCTCTCATACGATACACATCGTACTGCGTGATAGTGCTAATATAACAAGTGATGTCAACAAATAAGCCATTCAGAGTGTTCATGTTAGAAATTTATTTAGGTACCAAAGGTAGATATTTTAGGTGCCAAATTTTCAATCAAAACCCCCTCCCCCTTCAAAGGTGTCACGCTTTTCGAATATTAAAATCTGGTCACCTTAATCTAATGTAAAAAAGTTCTTCTTTTTCCAATTGCTTAGTACCGAAATCTTGCATCTGAAAGCTACTCGTATCCTCCAACAATGCACTCTTCTCTTTTTCAACACATTCTTCATCCCTTTCCCCGGGATTGCACAATCGTGTGACTAGTCTGGCTAACCCACCGAAGAATTCCGGTGACTGTTGTCGGCATCAAGCTTTAATGGCTGCTTACATCTGGTCATCAAAAAGAAAGAGAAATCCCTCAAAGTTGCTCTTTCATCTTTGGAAGGCATATAATTTGAAATGTCCGGTGCAATGATGCCTCATTGCTCCATGTGGATCACCATCTTTTTTAGTTTTGAGTACACCGATGGCATCTGAAAACTAAGAAAATAAGTGCAGTTCATAGAGGACACGTGTAATTTTCAGGTTTTGCATTATTCATTCTGTGAACTTGGATGAATTTTGGTTATGTATTTCATCAAGTATTCTTCATCTTTCTAATTGTACAAGAAAGTGAAACACACTTTAAAATAGTTTTTTTAAATACATTAAGTGACACAGAAAATGCAACACCAAGAAGGAGTGACCAGAAATTTATGCAAATTTTAGGGTAGACGCACGTCACCGAGTTATGCGAATGATGTGAAATGCTCATCTCTCCAACGCACGTTGAAGAAGATATAAGGGAAGGAACCTGCAGAAGGTGCGATTTTCATGCTATTATTACTGCTACCGAAATCTTCTTAGAAAATTTATTATTATCTCAGAGGATGCATGTAAAAGCAGATAATTGCCAAGCCGTCATCAACGGAGGCGGTTCCAACAGACAGACGAAGGTGATTGGACTGAGAAGGGCAGGTCGGTTCAAACGGCCAATCTCTGCTACCAATCATCTGAATGCGTCCACAGTGCACCGGCTGTTTTGAAGATGGTTGGAACAGGGAAATGTGACAAGTTTCAGGGGTGTCGGGGCAGCTAAAGTGACGTCAGTAGGCGTGGATCGACGCATCCGCCGCAGAATGGAGGTAGAATTGACTTTCGGGTCCGCCACCGGAAGCCACTTCTATCTCCATTCTGCAGAATGTTCAAGACATCCTGTGTGTTATATTGAACAGAACTATTTCCCGTCGATTGGTTGCTAGTGGCGTCCGTTAAGAAGACTGTCATTGACCCCATAATATAGACGCCAATGTCTGCAATGGTGCCGGACTCGAGCGAGGTGGACGACGGAATGGCCCAGAGTCGTGTTCTCAAATGAGTCACGCTTCGGTTTTTTCAATGATAGTCGCCACGCACGAGTGTGGCGTCGACGTGGAAACAGGTCCAATCAAACAGCTATTGTGGAAAGCCCACAAGCTCGACGATGAGACATCATGGTTTGGGATGCAATTGGGTACGATTTCAGGTCACCCTTAGTTCGTATTCAGGACACTATGACGGCCCAACGATACGTGGAGGATGTGCTGTGGTCGATGACACTCCTCTACCTTCAGGGGGTGCTCAATGCCCTTCATCAATAAGATAGTATGCAAACGCATACTACTCGCATCAGTCAACGTGCTCTGCAAAGTGTACAGATGCTTCCCTGGCCACCGTTCTCTCCTGATCTCCTACTAATTGAACACATTTGGAATTTGACAGGATCTCATTTGCAGACCCTGCCACTGCTGCGTTCAGAAGACAAATTGTGGCAAATGGTTGACAGGGAATGGAGAGCCCTTCCTCAGGACGCCATCCGTACTCTCATTGACTCTGTACCTAGACGTGTTACTTCATGTATCGCCGTCCACGGAGGTCCTACAATCTACTGAGCCGACACTGTTCTTAGAGTAAAAAATTCAACTGTATGCATATCCAATATGTAATTTTGTTTTTGGTTGTTTATTAACGTCACACTTAAAAGTAATGCGACGGCTTTGGTGACGGACATCGTAATTTTGAGCCACTGTCAATAGGCGAGGATGACACCTGAATTGACGCCCCACTCTCCAAACTTCCAATCCATTTCAACGTGAGGACTTCAAGTTTCGAAAAATTTAACTTGTATCAGTCAAGCTACAAAACGAATTTTCAATAGCATCAGGACTCAAACCCATGACTCGCCGGAAGCAACGCTGGTTTGTTACTTCAGTCGGATTTAATGCAGTATAAATTTAATCTAAGTCTCTTAGTTTTTTATTCTAACTTAATCACCTAATTTTGAAACGTACATTTTCCCTTTTAGTATTTTATTAAATATCAATATAAATTGTATCAAATTTCAAAAGGTACAGTGTTATTAAGTATAATTTCATATGAAAAATTTCGATATGCCAATTTTGTATGTGGGAAAGGATCGCAAATTATTTTACGTTTCGGTCACTAAACTGGCAAAAATAAAGCTTAATGATACAGGAGCATGATTAAACAGAATATGATGAAATAAATCTTTGGGTCACACTTGAAAAAAATAACCTTCTTTCCGGATCTCCGCGCATGATTTCTAAGTTTCACAATGCATGTACTAATTTAAGAAAGAATTACTCCAAATAATTATAATGACTCCCTAGTGTGAAAGAATAGTCCCACTGTAGCTCATACATGTCGTAAGAGGCGACTAAAAGGGGTCTCCAGGGTCTGGGTTTTAGCCGGGCATCTTTCAGGCGGGGATTATATAGGGGGACTAGTCTTTCATGCTGGGAGTTTGGGCATGAAGCTAACAAGTCGCATTCCAAAGAAGGAAATACCCGGCCGTCCTACGGATGGCACGGTATGGAATTTTGTGGAAAGCCAGGGCCTATCCAGGGTTCTCGCACCAGTGAAGAATAAAAAGAGAACTTTAATAATATAATAAAATAATTAGATTAAAAAAAATGCATATGAAGTTTACAATTTGAAACAATAGTAATAAAAAAAAAGAACTCTATCTGAAACCTCAAAGCAATATTAACTAAAGAAATAAATTTTTAAAAAAAGAATATTCAGCAAACATTAATATTTATTCGATTATTTTTTAATATTATTATTAATATTTATTTACACATGCATCATAATTCAAACGTTTTCTAAAACTCACGCAATTCGAACCATAATCTCAACCTCAAAAACCATTAGCTAATATGTATAAAACGTTTTTTGGATTAATTAGACGCATGTTAGAGAGTAGCCAAGTGGTTACAGTGGCAGGCTTGTGGCCAGCATTGTTTTTGTCGAGTCGTAAGTTCGAGCCTGATGCTATTAAGGCCCGCCGTGTAGCCGGGGCTGATGCACGTTAACTCTGATCGAGGTCCCAAGTTCTCCAGTTGATATGGTGTAGAAATTTGGAGAGGGAGTTACCAGCTCAGGTATTATTCTCGTCACTTGACCGAGGTTCGAAATTTCAAGGTCCAGCACTAATAGCCCTCGTATTGCTTCTCAGAAAGACGTTTATAAATAATCACAACCACAGAAATTTGTAAGGTGCGGGCTCATCTGCGGTTCGGCTAGTACAGAGGTTCCCCAACTTTTTTTTTCTCGTGGACCACTTTCAAAGTTTTGCTATTTTCGGTAAACCCCCTGCTGCTACATTTCTACTGTATTCCCAAAACTCCTAAAAATTATCACCCTAAATTGGGGGTGTTAAGAAGAAAAAAAAATAGCACATTTTCTTGCGTCCTATTTATTAAAATAATACTTGTGGTTATATGTGCGTAAAAATTTTTTTAAACAAAAAGTACCTAGGAGCCTAAAGTTTAATCTTCCCTGTCTTTTTGTTCTTTTATAGAAGTTTTGAATAATTTCTAGTATTTAATTTTTACTACATAACTACCTACTACACTCAAATAGTAAAACAAATATAATATGATTGATAAATTACAATAAAAATATGCATAACGAATAAGCAGATACTTACTTTTTCCGGCACTGCAAACACTGACATCGATTCACTCACAGTCACACTTTTATGTTCAAAATCCCGGAAACAAATGAGTAACGTTTTGTTCTTGGCATTCATATTTATACTAATGTAGATTGCAAGCACAGCGCAAGTCGCATTTCATCCCTTTGCAGGTCTAAACAAGCATCCCGGAAGAGCGGGCCCACGGGCGGCACTTTGCAAGTCTCGACATGTGGTGTACACTTTTACTATTATCTATTGTTCTATTCAATTCTGTGTTTGAACTGAGTCTCGAATATTTTTGAGTACCTACCTAGTGAAGGATGCTACCTGCCTACGTTGATAGGTAAATCCAAGTCAAAATTTTTGTTCTTTATTATGAAAACCAGAAAATTTTTCGTGGACCCCCACTTACAACTTGTAAAACCCTGTTTTCTTTTCACGTCTACGAGGACCCCCATGTGGTCTCCTATGGACCCCTGGGGGTCCACCTGGACCACTTTGGCAACTTATAGGCTAGTAGAACGAATTGTTCGCGCTGAACTCCTGTCAGTTTTTTGGCGAACACAAATGGAGTTCGCAGTTCAGATTAGGACAGTGTCGTATGTTTTTATCTGCTTGAGAGCATCCAGGTTCCTTTCCCATGAATGGATGGAGACTCATTGTGAAAATAATTTAGACGAGATACTCGAAAGCCGTTCTCCTATATAGTACAGAAGCATGTATATACTATATACGCACCTTTAAAAACTCAATGAAGGATAATACGTATTCTACTGGCTCTGTTTGTCAAAACTGGATACAATCAAAGTACGCTGAAATTAAAGAAAAGTTATAATTCGGCTCTCTCTCTCTGTGTGTGTGTTTATTATTTTTTTTTAATATAAAACTCCTTTCGTGACCATTAATTTTACGACCTCCCCTGTTCCATTGTTTCAAAGAGCATGAAATCCATTTTATTCCAAGCAATAAACAACAAACACAGATATGTATACATAAGCATTAAAACGTCCCTCTTTGTTCTATCCAAGGGCGCTGAATCGTCTTATTTCAACTTTGATGCCCTGCGTCGTCGAAGGTTTTCGATTCGCGTGTAGCGTAGGATGTTTCTGCATAGAAAAAGAACCTTGAACTAGAATTCAGCTCTTTGACTCCATTTACGCACGAAATAAGGCCTCTTTTCCCGAAAATAGAATCCTCTACTTTCTCCTTGTTCGAGGATTTACTTCTATCAAATATTTATGCATTTCATGGTCGGGTTATCGACTAAAAATTCTAAACACCTAACAGCTTTTTACTCAGAATGCAAGCTCTTTTTATTTTTAAGGTTGTCTTCGGGTAACGTTTGAGGAAGCATGTCTAGCTCACAACCCGCGGGTCTCATGTGACCCACAATGTGGCTTAGGTATTATAAGAACCAGTAACAAAAATTTTACTTAAAAATATCGTGGATTAATTTTTAAAGTTTCTAATTGTACACAATTATAGATAAGGAACAACAACATTCGCCATTGAACCATTACTAGTCATGTTAAATTGAAGCACCTTTTCTTTCATTGGTGAATATAATAGCAGCCGATTATAAAATTATATCCACTGCGTCATTTCTCTTCTACAGTCGATCATTAATTATTCTAACATTAAATATTCCCTTTTCAGAGAAGAAATAAAAAAAAGTTTATTTACATTACAATGATTAATTTGGACAGTAATTCGGAGAAATATTCAAAGAAAAAAATACCAAATTTTATTAAATTTTTTTAAAAAGAAACTCCTTTAGGCATTCAGTATGTCTATCGAAACCTTTAAATAAACTAAACAAAAAATGGCTGCCGAGCGTTGGTATTTCCAAGGAATGTGGGAATTGAAGAATTTCTGCTGTGACATAAAAGATAAAATAGCATGCTTTCAGTATACCAAAGCTGTATAAAGTAAAAAGGAACATTATTAATGTTATTAGCCCATGACACAAATCACAAAGAACAGACAGACTCATGTCACTTTGAGCTATTCGCGGTTTTCACTTCACGAACCTTGGAGGGGGGGGGGGGAAGAATTCGATTACTTAAAATTCCAAATCCTTGCCAACCAATCAAAATATGATTAAGTAAATTAGAGGAAGATGAGAAGTGTAATAAATTGATGTTGTTGGTTTTAATAATGTCGCATTAGAAGCAACACGGGGCTATTGGTAATCCTTCTCGTAATTTTGAACCACGGTCAAGTGATGAGGACTACACCTGAGTTGGAATCCCACTCCTAACTTCTGCACCACGCCAATGGGAGAACTTTGAGCCTCGACATATTAAACGTGCATCAACCCCTGCTACATGGGGTCTTTAGTGGCATCAAGGCTCGAACCTCGAACCTATGGCTCGACGAAAACCGCCGGCCACGAGTCCACTATCATTACCACTAAGCTACTGCGGCCACAAGTAGTGAATTGAATTAGGAATATTGATATATAAGCGAAATAGAATGGAATGGAACAAGAAGGGATACGGATGATAAGGACAGGATGATACGAGTAGATGTTTATAAATTTTAATTAATTATTATAATGAATCATTTGTGATAAAATTAGATAGAATTGACTGATTAGACTAATAGGAGTCGAATCTGCTTTATTCTAGAAGTGTCTCACTCGGCGAGAGGGAATTAATAAGTTAAAACTTCATTGTTTCATCACACGATCGAATTTAAGTGACTAACAGATTCGAGAGACCTTACATGTTCTGTGAAGATAGTTAATAAACTGTGTTGTCTTTTTTTGAAGTCTCTTCAATTGGATATGTGACCTTATGGATTATTTAATAGAACTTTATATTGTCTGTAGAGTTAAATAATGAAGGACGGCTTTTACACTTCTGCTAGAATGGTATGTCATAAAGGAATACTACCACCAAAGCTACCAGTAGTTCGAGTCGCGGGATTTTTATTTCTTAGGAATTACTTGTAGCTTGAAACGATACTCTTGTGTTAGAAAATAGTACCTGTCTTGCAATACTTATTCACACTGAAACATATACTCAAATATAAATGTTACATTCTAACTTTACTATTTTACAGACAGCAACATAATTTATTAACTTTTTTTAAAATTTATTAACTCGCATTTCTAACTGAATTAATCGATTTTTTTTCAGATATAAAATGTGATCCATGTTTCGTCTCCTGTATTGTAACGCTAGTAATGCTAAATAAACTTAAAATTTACACGCTAAAGCAAAAAAAATGCTTAAAAGCTGATTTATAGAATTTTTCTAAATTTTAAAAATGCTATTTCATAAACACACGTATGAGTTTTTTAAAAACTCCATTAAGAAAAGATGACAAGATAATAGATAATACGGCAAGGCATTAAAAATAAATTATAAGATATCACGGTTAAAATTTGGTAAAAATCCAAAATGATATTGATGTAAAAATCCAGTTTTGTATGAAAACGTGAACAAGTTGTGTTGGGGTCCTCTTCCCCAGTTCAGACTTTATAACGGATGAATTAAAAATGTGAGACGATGATGATTAATCACTGAATAATCTAATAAAATGTGATGTACTATGGGACAAGACTGAAAGAGCATTCAGTGGCACTCTTGCCAAATCAAAGATGTTTGTGCGTCAGGAGAGTATGTCCAAAGCGAAAGCACTGCCTGACATCCACTCTTCTCAATGGAATATCAGGCCATACTTTAATTATGAACTTCACTTGGCTTATTCTAAAACTCAAAACTATGCACACCAGTCTTAGGATATAACCCAGATGTATCGGTGGTTAATTTTGAAATGTTTAAATGAAATTAGCTGAAAGAGCTCCTGGTTGAATAAGAGCTAAATACGATTACATAAAACCACGTCATATAATGCAAAATAGGTTACATCACGTCGTTATGGCAAATAGAAAAAAGGAAAAAAAACGTGTTTCATTTCACACTTTTCTCTGTTAGCGGAAAGTCATATCATTTAGCGACACTTTCCATTTTTGACTGAAAATCGCATCATTTGACTGCATTTTTCTGGTTTGACAAAAATAGACGATGGTATCTTACATTTTAATTATTGATTATACAAAAATATTATTACGAACTTTCGATGATGTTTCCCTGCAATATTACTCTTGTAAAGGAAAAGAGACATTTACAGAAATTTCATCGGTCACCAAAGAAAGCTGAAGCAATGATCCCCCTCCCCCATCAACAACCACGGCTGAGGATTTGGCGACTTGGGGAGAAACTTAGCGACTTTGATGACAAAATGAAGATTCTCAGATATGCTGGAAATTTCTCGAAATCTCGATTTGGGTAAAAGTTATGAACTTTTCCTGAATATTCCCAGCGACATCACACTTGGCCAGGATAGCTATAAATGCAGAGAAATACGAAGCCAGAGCGAATCGGTTGAGAATTGCTCATGTGAGTTTGTCGGATCTGTCGATCAATCTGTTTGTAAAGTGGCCAAGCGAATAAGCCGAGAAGCGACAAGTGTCTACCGGGAAGTGTAAAGTGTTACTTTGGATATTTGTCCGTAGTAAACTGGTGAGCTGAATGTTATTGAACGTGCTGTGCGAGACTGTTTTTACAAGTGCTGTTTTGTATCTGTATTGCTGATCAGTGCAAGCGCATTTTTTGTTCCTATCATGTCTGTAATCTATATAAGTGCTTAGTTTTCTGATTGTCTTGTTAATTTGTCTAAGTTTTGCTACCTGTCTTCTGAATATTTGTGGACAAAGAATCATTCACCATTAACCTCAGTGTTGGGCCTTTTTTCACTCGTTCTCCCACACGATAGAATTTTTGTAACAATGTATTGACAGCAATAGTACGTGAAACAGACTAGAATAACAGAGAAGCTAATCGTGATATTGATACGCACATATAAGAGATTTATCAAGAAATGACGATAAAAAATATGGAAATGGTGTTCAGTGTTGCTAAAGTCCGCTGAGTAATTTTAATACTTCGTAGCGAGTGTCTGAGGGTTTGGAGACTCTGCTCTGGGCAATGTTATTCAAAAGCACATCTGGAGCAACTATCTTAAGTTTTTGTTCTTCCAGATATTATTAGTCGTTTCCCCAATACTTTTAATTGACCTTCAGACTTACGTGTGTGTGAATATTTATTCATAGATCACTAAAAAATAAAAGTGCTTTTTTTTCACATTCTTTCGAGTGCTTTTTTTTTCACATTCATAGGTGAAAAAAAAAGCACTCGAAAAGTGTGAACGAAAAAATAATTGTTAGAAGAATTCAATTATAAATGATTGTTCTTTGTTAATGTGAGGAGCCATTTTGTGCAACCCTTATGTGCAATCACTTACATTGAATGTAAAAACCTGTTGTGGAATATTGGAGCTTAATGAGAGACATGAATGGTGAAATAATGTTTCGTCATATTTCAAACAATTTCTTCCGAACGAAAATACGTTGAATTATATTTAATTCGTAATGCGAATTTATGATGTAACTTGTGAAAATTGTAGAACGAACACAATCATACACACACATACAAGTCATACAGAATTCTTAATTTGAAAAAATGTTAAAATATAACTCAAGCAATGCGTATTATTTGCAGGAATCTTTTATTTTGATATGCTTCTTTCAAAAAATCTTTATACGTGCAGGTATAGACAGGAAGCCAGCATTATAACCAATGTGTCGATTGTTTGAATCTCAATTTCACCAATATCATTACCATAAAATCTTGACTATAATACGCACACGTGTATTATGCTCATGCTTGATTCGGCACTAAAATTTCGGAAAAAATTAAAATTCGAAACACAACCATAACTTTTCAATATTTTAATTAAAAATTGCACAAATATTTAATAACATAATTGAAATTTTTAATAAAAAGAAATGTCAAGTTTGATACAAAAAACTTAAATTTTTACACAAAGTAAACAATACTGTCAAACTATCGGACTTAATCACTTTCACTAGAATACAGCTAATCTATTGTTGCCTCCAAGTCATAACTATTGGTGCCATCATAATATATATTGCCATCATCATCATCTGATGACACTTGATGATGTAAAAGAACACCTGCGCAGCACACTTGTTACAACAATATCTTACAGTTGCTGCACATTCGTTGTTCGATGTTTAAAAATCTTTTTTTTTTAAATTTTTTTTTTCACGAATATAATACGTACCTTCATTTTTACGGACCAAAATGTAGAAAAAAAATTGCGTATTATAGTCAAGATTTTACGGTATGTGGAACTGATGGACATTAAATCTAATCTTAAAGACTTCATAGGTGTGCCATGAAAGTTTAAAAACCATAGTATCAGATCATATGTTAACATCATCTTATGAGTGAAGCTCAAAATATCTAGGTCTATTCATCAATATTTCTTTGTGCTGCTGAATTCATTAAATAAACAAATAAAGACTAACTTCCTTAATTAATATTTTGAAATATTAAAGGGAAATTTTACATTTTGGTATATTATGTTAGTACAACGGAACTGGAGTCTCCATCTAATTTAGTAATACTCGGTTAAGCCAATTTTATGTAATAGAGCAATCGCTCTCAAACAGTGGTGCAAATATCCTTCGCTCTACGTAGATTATTTTAAAGGAATTCGGGAGAACAACTCTAAAAATGGCAAGAATACGGCCTCTACGCAATCTGCTCAAACACGATCCGGAAATGGACTTCTATAATTATGAACAAAAAACAATAAAAAAAAACCCCAATTTTTAGTGAAAGAAATGTACGAGGATGGCTCAAAAAGCTCCTGTTTTTGAAGAACTTGCGTTGCTAAAGTGAGTTGGTGCTATCATTGTGTGCTCCATGAATTAACCAACGCCATTACAAATCTAACACTCATTAACAGGTTAGTTTTCCCGGCGTCGCATCGAGTCGTCATCGTCAATTGGTCTCCATCAATGGGATCTGAATTCCTTATTATTCATCGGAACCCACACACGAATTTAAACAATGGGCTGCTTCCGGTTAGTTTGTTCCAAAAAAAGCAAAGACGGCCGAAAAAGTTGTGGAAACGATTTTTTGGGATGTGAAGGTCTTCGTAACCATGGACTTCTTAGGAAAAGGAAAAGGATCAATGGACGCAATGTAACAGTGAATTATCAAAATCCTGCTTCCCATGCCCAACACCGCATTTCCCACTCTTAATACGAATATTTTTTTGAACTACCCTCGTAACTTTGGAGGACTGTTGATTATATTTTTTATATGAGATTTCTATAACAGTTCTGCAACTTCTAGCATAATTTTTTAAATTTTTTTTTTCAGACTAAAAGGAGATTTAACGTGTCTTATCAATGAGTGAAGTCTGAAAAGTTTGGAAAATCTTAAATCAAAATAGCCCATTCGGAACTCTATCCAAGGAGCTCATAAAAACAAAAACCATAAGATATTACTTGAGTTGATTATTTTGTGGTATGTACTCGAAATATTTTAAAATGACTCAAAGTCCTCGTGTATTGAAATCAGCAACAGCCGAAAAGTTTTAGAAAATCTCGAACGAGTGAATCTGCTTTTGGGAGTACTTTAGAATTTTAGTCATAATCGAGAAAGAGAGAGTTTGAGAGTCCTGCAAGGGACATCATCTGATGAAATGAGCAGGCAATAAGCGTCAAAGAGAAATACTTATTTTTAGATGTTTTCTCTTTTTGATATGCAGTAATACCTAACAATAAGGGACACATTCCTGACCAAACATTTTGTCCCTTCAAAAAGAGGTAACCTCAATAAAAGGTAAATGCATATACTATTCAAAGGATTGAACCAACAGAACAGTTTCTTAAATAGAAGTCCTTTATTTGAAGGGGTATCCCTTACAAGAGGCACTACTGTATTTTTATAACAAAGAAGTGTGGTTTATATCTTTTATAAGGTAAACTGTAATTTTTGGGCCATTAAAGAAAGATTTTTTTTTTTTTTTTTTTGAGAATCCTGCAAAAGACATGGCCTGACCAGATGAGCAGGTAATAAGTCAAAGAGAAATACTTACTCTCGTACATTTTTCTTTTTAATGTATTCTTGAAACAAAGAAATGCAGATTACACCTTTTATAAGATACCGTAAATTTTTGGTCCATAAGTCGCAGCCCGAATTTATTAAGCGGTTTTAAGAAAAGAGCATTTAATTATGTCTAATACTGTTATATGAAAGTATTTTTTGTCTTATACACATTTTTTTAAAATTTAAAGCTAGAAATGTAACTTTTTTTTTTAAAAAAAATAATATTTTGACTTATCTACACATTAGTTATTTGAAGCATTCAATAAGCATATGTTAACAGATTAATAGCCACTGTAGCTTATATGCAAAGAATGTGAATCGGCTATTTCTTTCTTCACATACCCTCCTGGGGGTGATTTTGGTATTAAAACGTGTTTTCCACGATTGTTGACGTACATGCCGTTCTTAGTTTAAAATTACCCTATATACCATCCTACCTTCACTGGTGTAATGTACAAGTTTCTTAACAAATCGCGTTAGAAGATGTGTAGCCAGGGTTTGCAGCACCCGGAAAGAACTGAAGATTTCGTTGTTTACCAAAATACAGTAGAAAAGAGAGAAAAAAATTGTATGAAATGGTAAAATTTTAAAAATATTTCATATTTTTGTTATTTTAAATAGTTTTAAATGCTTTAATTATTTAAAGCACTTTTATGCATATAGTCTCTAGAGTTTGCTAAATTCCACGTCAAAATAACGTCCAAAATATTTCTGAGTGAGAGTCAAGAATTTGAGAGAAGTGGGGGAGGGATTAATTTATATCTGTTGGATATACTCGGTATAAAAGCAATAAGTGATTTAAAATCAGAAAGAAACAAAAGTCATACGGAAAAGATTATACTGACGGAGTGAGGGACTGAGTATGCGAAGGTTTTCTATTTACTTTGTCGTAGATTTGAACTGAAAACATTTCATTCTAAAATTTTGTAGCATCAATCAGGCGCCCTCTGGAGGCTGAGCCAGGGACAGATCCCGCCACTCTCCTCCTCCTTCTTCTCCCCTCCTAGCTATGCCAGAGCGTGAAAGTAATGGAATTCCTCTAATAGCTTTGATATGGTATAAAAATTCACTTTGTAATGCTACCTTCTGACTGAAAGACGCGCTGCAATTTTAAATCTATTTTTCTATCTAAAATGGTACCTCTTGTAATCCGAAAAAGGCGGTATGTATTTGAAGAAAAAATAAATTTATAATTCGGGGGGAAAACCATAATTAGAATGAATCACCTCCTCGTCTGAAACGCCGACAACTGGTAGAATCGAGGCTAGTGAAGAGTATACCTATTATGCCAAAATCGGTTCTGAATATGATATATGACAGGAACTTAGTAAACAAAATTTTTCTCTCGCTTTTTCTTCTCTAAATGTGCGTGACCTCATACGCATGAAAAGCACTTTCGTCGAAAAGTTCTTGATCCACCCACCAAATAAAACCGCTTTAAGTTCTCCCTCCGAAAAGCTAGACCTTTTCACATCATCTCGAATCAAGGGGGGGGGAGGAAAATAAATCCGCACGATTGAATTCCACGATGAAAGCCGCACAATGAGTGCTGTAACCGAAACTGTAACTCCCACGTGGGTGTTGGGGAGCGATTCTGATATTTTTTTCATGAGTCCCCTCCTCCCTCCTCTATCAACGCAAAGAAAGTGAAAGAAAGATATAATATAGATGGGGTCAATGAGGATGCAAACATCCGAAAGAGTGAGCGAGAGATTTCTGCAACAAAAGAGCGAGGAATTTGATGAAGGCGGCTATTATGAAATTTGTTTACGCTCTCATCAATCCGAAGAAGCATTTAGGGAATGTATAGAATGGACACCGTGGGATATTGAGACTTTATGGGAAAGCGTTCCATACTGACAAGGTACCTGAAACTGACATAGGGTTTCGTAAGGGAGGTGGCTATATCAAAATAAGGTAAGATTTCATGTAGTGTCTAGGATGCGTTCCTGGATGATAGAACGCTAAATAAATGGCTAAACGAGGTCATTTTAACAGATACTAATGAAAGAGGCTAAAAATAAACAATTTTCATTTTAAATTTAGGTTATTTTTATATTAATATGCATAATATTTGTTACACAACGCATAAAAATGTGAACAGAAATACTAAGGGGCATTATAAAGCTTTAATTATTATATACAAAAAAATAACCGAGAGATATCTCGATAAAATTTATTTTGCATATTAATTTATCTTAATGTACATAATATTGTAAATTACAGCTACTCATGTACATTTGTTTGGTTTCAGGAAGCCGCAGAATAAATAAAGATTAAAATAATAAATAAAGATTATTTTAATCTTTATTTATTACTAATTTATTTTTAATTATAATGAAAACTTTTCGAAATTGAGGATTACTTCAATCTACGACTTTCTGCAAACAAAACAAAGTAACATTAATAGCTGTAATTCACAACATTTCGTGCATAAGGAAAGAATCAATTAATATGCAGAATAAATTTTATTCTGATATCCGGTTATTTTTAGAAATAATTAAAATTTTACGATATCCCTTCGTACATCATTGATTTTTCTTTACTGTTTAGTACTTTTTTTGATGGGATTCCCATAATAAATAAATTTGTATTAAACATAGTAAGAAATATGACAAAAAAAAAAAAAAAAAAAAAAAAAAAAAAAAAAAAAAAAAAAAAAAAAAAAACTGCAAAATGAATTTATAAATTCATCACAAAATATAAGAGATTAATTATAAAATAGAAATTGGACTTATATAAGTTGAATATATAAAGTAGCCTATATGCTTATGCAACATAGTATCTTATTTCCTCGAAAATAAGACAAAGTCTAAAAACTATATTTTTACTCAAAGATACATCAGGTCTTTTTTTTCAGCTTATATCTAACTTTTTATATGCAACAGACTGCCTTTTTTCTATTAATTATTTGTTCTATTAGTGTTTTTATTTATTACTCATCAATTTTATCCTGTTTAATATATTCGTGTATATTTATTTATATTTAGTTATATATTAATAGTTTCTAATTCAATGCACCAGCTGCATGTTGTGACAGCTAATAATAAACGTATTGTGTTGCATACGGGCTTATTTTTAGGATACTGATATTACAAAGGATGTCTTAAAATTTTGCGCTAAGTTTATTTTCGGATAAATTTTATTTTCGTGGAAATACTTGTACGGTCCAAAAGTAAAATTAAAATTTTTACTATTATATATATTTAATTCTTTGATTTTTTTTAAAGTTACACATATATCTGAATATATTCTTTGGCGTTTTAGTTTCATTATTATTCTTTTTTTGTGTGTGTGATCTTTCTAATAATTCTGCGCATTCTAAAGTTGTTCTTACAGGCATTTATTACTGTAAAGTGTTAATATCTCACATTTGTCCTAATTGTAAAGTATTTTAATAATTAATTAAATGCTCCTTTTTTTCTTCGAATAAAATAGACATCAAGTGAAAAAAGTAAAAAATGTTCTATGCAAAGTTTTGCAAAGAACAGATTTAGCCATCCTAGGTGCCCTTTTTTTATATAATTATTATTAAGTTACTCAATTAAATAGAGAATTAAAGTAAACGATTAAATATCGAGAAATGGACGATAGTAAACTTTTCCCAAATTAAAATTAAAGGAAACAATTCATTATTAAATTGAGTATATTTGAGCTAAATGTAAGTAAAATTGAAGCAAATGATAAATTTTATTAAATTGAATATTATATCAGCTACATGTAATTTAAATAACAATAATAACATAAAACAAAGCATACATTATTAAATTGAATATATTTAAGCTAAATATAAATGAAATTGAAGCAAACGATAAAAAAAAAATTTGAAAAGTGACTTGGTATGTCAAAAGTGATTCAATCAAAACACTAGCCCCTTGAGTGGCTAATAAATTAAAATGTTAACTATCCTAAAGTTAGCTGGATATAGAATTCTTTCTTCTATTTTTGTTAAAATTCAGTAAAATAATAAGATTATGCTATACACTTTGAATATTCCTATGTATTGGATGTTGGTAATGTATGAACATATAAGTTTCTTATACATAGACAATTTCTTTCTAAAATAATTATTGAAATAAATTTTATAAGTACTTTGAAGGAAAAGCTAATAAATTTCACTGTTAAAATTTGCTTCCCTGAAGTAGAGATGAAAAATAAGTAAATTAAAATGCAAATATAAAGATTTCAGCAAAGAAAAATGTTTTTATGGGAAACAAACATAGGAAACATTTATTTTATTACTATTACGCTAATCTTCCTAAAACAAATTTCTCAAAGTATATTCTTGAGCTCCTAATACTTTATAACGAATGTTGTGTGCCAAAATCGTCTAAAACGAATAAACAAATATATAATGGGAAAAATAACGAAATGAAAATTTTATTCACATAATTTATATAATCGATTCTATTATCAAAAAAAAAAAAAAAACCATTATAAAAATAAAAGTGGCAGCGGTAGCCTAGTGATCATTCGTGATGGTCGCGGACTAGCGGCCGAAGTATACGTTCGTCGAAGTAGTTATACGTTCGAGCTTTGTGCTGCTTATTTTCTGTCGTGAAGCCGGGGCTGATTTACACTAAATCTGTCCAGGCTTCAAGTTCTCCCATTAGAGTGGTGTGGAAGTTAGGAGAGAGTGTACCAGCTCAGGTGTCATCTCCGTCACTTGAAAGAGGTTCAAAATTACGAGATCGGTCGCCAATAGCCCTCGTGTTGCTTCTAGTGCGACGTTAATAAAACCAACTAAACGATAAAAATAAAAACATTTTGAAATGCTTTTTTCATAAATGAAGTGTTAATATAACTGAGACCAAGAAAAACAGAGATTATTTTAATCCATGACGAAAAAATTTTTACTTTAAAAAAAAATGGACTTCATGTCTTAACATTGAGATATCTGTATATTTGTGTACCTTTTAATGCAAAGAAAATCACTTTTGTAAATATAAATAACTATGTGGAAGCAATTAATAATTACAGCTGTATTAACATTTGTGTAACTCATGAACTTACTTTTAAATACTTGTATAAAATCTACCGCATTTATAACTTTAAAAATTGACAAATTATAACATTACGAACACTGAACACAATTGTTGTTCCTAAATTTAAATAAAATTTAAAAAACTTTCTAATTTATTGTTCCTATTTCTGTATTACATTATATTTATAAAATTGTTATAAAATTTTGAGTGTTTTTTTTTTTCGAAAAAAAATGGAAAATAATTTTATTTTATAATATGCAAAATATCAGCACTATGGACAAAAAATAAATTGTGCTAGAAGAGTAAATATCACATTTCGAGATAAAGGTAAAAACAGATATTTTTCTCCAAGGTGGGGCACATTTATATACAGAAATTACAAAATGTAATTTTTAAGCTTTCCTTTCATCAAATTCCCGTAAATAATACATCTACGGAATCAGCGAAACGTTCTGCAGCGACTCTCTTCTACAACAGCTCCAGAAGGTAAAACGTTTTGCTAACTATCCAGATGAGACGTCTTTTCAGCCTAGTTGGTAGAAGCGCACTCTTCGGACCCACTGGTCCAAAGTTCAGTTTGTTTTGTTAAGTTTTTGTAAACGTCGCACTAGGAGAAACACCAGGGCTATTGGCGACGGACTTCGTAATTTTGAGCCACGGTCAAGTGAAGAGGACAACGCCTGAGCTGGCACCCCCTCCCCCTCTCCTAACATTCACACCACGCCTTCGGGAAGACTTTGCGCCCCGACAGATTTAACGTGCGTCAGCCCTGGCTACACGGCGGGTCTTTGATAGCCAAGGATCAAACCCGCGACTGAACAAAAACCACCCGCCACGAATTCGAAACCATGACCACTAGACTAACGCGGCCACGGTCCAAGGTTCGAAACAACTCTACCTGATACCAAGGTCAACAACTACTCTCTCCCGCGGCATGGGATAGAAAAACATCCCCCGAGGTTTCAGAGAAAAATGCCAGTGCCAAGTGGTGACTCGGGACTTGAACACTAGATGTGGCAGCACATCCTATAACTACCGATGACATATATCCCCAACGCAAAAACACTTGCCTCTATATGTATAAGACAAACGAACACAAATCACGTCTAGTAATATTCAGTCTCTGGCGCAGGTGTCGACAAGACCCGCCACTCAACACGAGACAGCCGATGACTCAAAAATAGAAACTGTCCCAAGCAAAACTCAATTCAACAGGGAGGAGATGAACATCAATTGTAGTAATGGCTAAAAAAATCATAAAAGCAACTTTATGTACAAAATACCAGTGATTCTCTTTGTATCATCACGATGATTACTGGAGGGGGACTGTTCAACGACTCCCTTCTATAACAGCGTCAGAGAAGTTAAAACGCCAACTAACCTTAGAGAGACGTCTTTTCAGTCTAGTTGGTAGGGGTGCAATCTTCGGACCCACTGTTCCAGGGTTCGAAACAACCCTGCCGCATCAAGGTCACATCAACTCTCTCCTCCAGCACGGGATAGAATATCATCCCCCGATGCCTTGAATCAAACGTCCAGCATCGATCTACTTTACGCCGTGCATCTGTTTTGTGTGTGTATCAGTTTGCCACAAATCTTTTCATGAATATTTCATCCCCTTCCCGATCAATTACAGACTTGAAATTTTGCACACAAGCTCAGTTTGGATGACGATATAATATTCAACTATAAAATTACAAAAAAGCTTTTAAAACGGGAAAGCAAAGATTTAAAAAAAAAAAAGGTGGAAAATAGCATGTAATTTTTTTTAAAAAAAACCAACACTTGTGTGTGACAAAAGATGAGAAAAAAGAGAACTAAAAGGCAAACAAATATTTTTTTCTTCGGCCAGTAAGAAATTAAATTGAAAATGTTCTGAAAATGATAGTTTGTCATCCTCATAAATAAAAAAGCGATGATTTTTCAATCTAGTTGAAAATTTTTGATTAAAAATTGAAGTGTTGCACCCACTCTAATGTCCTGCTATCTAACCTATGCTGCGCACAAAACTTTAGTGTTTTTAGTCGAAAATTTTCAGATGGATTGAAAAATCTCTTCTCTTTTTTTTCATTTATGAGGATGATAAACTGTTGTTTTCAGTACATTTTCATTTAATTTCTTATTGGCCGAAGAAAAAATTATTTTTTTACTTTTTATTTCTCTTTTTACCTTTTTGCCTCATAGAAAGAATAATTAATTTAGCAACAAATGTATTAATTTATATTTAATTAATTTAACAAAAAAATCTAAAAAATGGGGGAAATGTGAAGCATTTTAGTATCTCAGTTACCTTAAAAACGATTCTGAAGAAACATTAAGGATTTTTTTTAAGTATTAGATCTCAATATCGAAAAAATAAAACTTTTTTTGTACGGACACAGGAGAGACTTTGAGTGTCATATGGAACAAAATGTAGAACCTAAGGCATTATCCAAGGTCTCCCAAGAACTTCAGAATTATTTTAAAACTTCCTTCTAAGAGTTTTTGATAAATTATTTCAGCAGGTTTCTTCTTTTTCGAACTGTAGTGTCAAAAATTATGACTAGTGAAGTATCAATAGAGTACACATATCACTTGCAGAACGAAAGACAATTAGAATTTTGAAACCTCCGCTGGTCATTGCATTCCATTACTAATATTAACTAAAAAGAGTCTCAAATAGTCTAAAGAAAAGGAAAAGTCTCTCATGATGATAACTAATTATTTTTATTCACTTTTTTTAATATTAAAGTTCATTAGTTAAATATTGCCTTTTCTGTTGTATTTTCTTTCTAAATGTGTTTGAATTACCGCTTATAATGTGGATTTAATACGAACTCACTCGGGTTCGAGTGAGTAGACTAATTAGAACCGAGGGTTCGAATCCGGGACCAATTTCCTACCTCTTCTGAGATTTCTCTGATCGCTCCTTACATTCTGAATGGTTGGTTAGGAAGTCTCGCATTTTGATTCGCTATCACTCTTTTCTCATTTTAGTTCTCAAGTGCTCACCTTCTTCAAATAGGTATTGAATTCATGACCCCAAGGCACCCAAGTAATATCTTTCCTTCACATTGGCTTTATTTTTACAGTACACACGGGTAATCAAACCCCATATTGTTTTTATCTCATCGATAAATTTATGGAATATAATTTAATGCATACGACACAAAAATTGAAGTTTTCAGCAACGTCAAGGTTTCAAATGTTTCAAAAACAAATCCATTGAAAGAAAATAGTATCTAGAAATGAAGTCTAATTATTGAAATACTACATTTATACAGTATAAAAAAATCTAAAATTGTTTCTGGTTAGTTTTAGTGTAAAATTGCATATGGTCTTGCACATAATTTCGAGTAAAATTTTCGGGAAATTCCGAAATCAGGTCAAACTGGTATTTTAAGAGGCTCGGTAACATCAGCTATAATTTTTACTCATCAGAAACCATTACAGCTTTTCGGGAAATAATGTATTGCACTAAAAAAATACTTATACTCTGATGAGTAAACTTTTAAATTCTAAATTTCGTGCAATGTTTGTACGAACTTTGATTAAAATGTGGCCATAACTCTTATACTTGCAACCCAATTTTCACAATTTTTATTGGACCTGAAAGTTACATGTTCTCTTTACATAATCAAACACTAACTTTATGACATGATTGCCATCCTTTACCACGCATGATTAGTCTGGGGAATCTGCTGGGGAAAATATCCAGTAGTTGTTGTCGACACCAAGGTTTAATGACCGCTTTCAACTCGTCATTAGAACGAAAGTGATGCACTTCAAATGGCTTTTTTTCTTCTCGTGTGTGTGATTGTGATTGTTCAGTAACGTCGTACTTCGAAGCTTCGTCGTACGAGGGTTATTGGCGATGGATCTCGTAATTTTGAACCTCGTTCAAATGACGAGGACCATACTTGAGCTGGCACCTTCCTCTCCAAAATTCTCTACCACGCCAACGGAAGGACTCGAAACCTCGACAAATTTAACATGCATCATCTCTGTTATACGGCGGTTCTTTAGGAGAATCGGAGTTAGAACCAACGACTCAATGAAAGCAACGCCGGCCTCGAGTCCGAGACCATGAACTCTGGGAATCTCGAACATTTCTTCATGGAAGAGAAAGGTGAAAATTGCATGATGCAAGGTCGGATGGAATGACGTTTCACTGCATCAATCTCATCTCCATGTGGGTTGTAATCCGTTTTGAGCATACTAATCACACTAGGAGACAAAGAAAACAATTGCTTGACGTAAAAGGCACACGTCGATTTCAGTTTTAATAAGAATGCTGAAAATTGGGTAAGAAATAAAAAAAAAAGTTATAAACCGTGGATGCATTACTTTTCAATTTTTCAAAGCCATTTTGTTAACAAATTTAATTTTTTTTTAAATTCTGAATATTTTGAACAAACAAGTATGAAACCTCTATGCTTAAAGTAATAGAAATGGAAACATTGGTTTTTGTTAAGATTAAGTTAGCTAAACGTTAGAAATTTATTTAATCACAGTACATTGATCGAACATATTTTTAAGGACCTAATTATCGTTATTAACGAATTTTTTTTCTCAGAAAAAAGTTTTTGAAATGTGATGAAGTAAATTGTAAGACACTAAAAATAAAGAATTTCCTTCCGAAAATAAATATCTCTTCCATGAAAAACATTCATTTTTTTCTAAAGAATTCATATTTGTTTTGAGTGAAATTACAATATATAACCCTAAATCTGCGTAAACTCTATCTAGATCATTTTCTTCATTATTTGTAATGCCTCAAGCACGTACGTATTTTTTGAAAATTCTTTGAAATCATCGAAAAATTTATTCTAATTTAAAATGTTCGGGACAAGTAAGTCATTGAAGGCGAAAAGAAACGTACTATTTTTCTGAATTGTACTGTTTTTTTGTTTGTTTGTTTCTATGCGTGCGTATACAATGTGTGTAAGACTTTTTTTTTTTTTTTTAATTTTAGGAGCGCGGTTATCAAGTGGTCGTGGTCGGGAACTCGCGTTCGACTTTGTTCCTATCGAGTCGTTTTCAGCCCTGATTTTACAAAAGTTTCATCGTGTAGCGGGGCTGATGCCCATTAAGTTAGCCGATGGCTCAAAGTCTTCTCATTGGCATGGTGTGGAAGTCAAAAGAGTGAGGTGCGTTCGTTCTCGATGCTTGACTTTTTTTGAAAATTAAACGGTACGTCACCAATAGTCTTTATTTCAGATATTGCATGTATTGTTTTCAAGTAGTCTTTTTCTCATTGACCCTTTCGGAAGCCGGGGGAGGGGGAACTCCTCTATGAAGAATCTGACTCCCTTGGACAATTCGTGGTCTCGGTAGCCTGGTGGTCATGGTCACGAACTCGCGACGACCATTGCTTCCGTCGAGTGTGGGTTAGAGCCTGATGCCACTTAAGACCTACCGTGTAGCGGGGCTAAGGCCCGTTAAATTTGTCAAGGCTTCAAGTGTTCCTGTTGGTGTGGTGAGGAAGTTTGGAGAGGGAGGCGCTTGTGCTCAAGTATCGTCCTCGTCACTTTACCGAGGTTCAAAATTGAAAGATTCGTAGCCGGTAGCACTCATGTTGCTTCATAGCGCGATGTTAATAACTAATCAATCAATTTTTTTTTGATTTTTTTAATTTTCGAAAAAAGAAAAAGTTTTACACACACATGATGTAAGAAGATTATCACTTAGCCGAAGTAATTCTTTTGAATCTCTAATTTATTTCTGTTAGTTTTTTGCAGATATGTTGATAAGAAAAATGTTGATATTATTCTGCTAATCTATTCGTATTTTGGCTAGACAAAGATCACGGAAAAGGCAGATAAATGTATCAGTCAAAAATCAGAGGGTTTTCAAAATGAGAGAATGACAATAATTTAAGGAGCACATTCATGATCAAAGAAAAAGTTCGGTAGCCTCGTCATCATTGAGTCGTCGTTGTATTTTTTAAAAATTGATGCTGTACGAGTAAACTCATTTATTTAAGTCTTTTTTATGCGTATAAGAATCTGCTTCTTAAATTTTTGGAGTATATTTATTGATATATTTATTAATCAAAAATTGATTACTACTTTTTTCCTTAGTAAAAATATTTTTCGCGCACAAATATACCTTTCAAAAAGCATGCTGTTTTATTAAATTTGTCTAGAAAAGACATTACTACACAAGCTTTATTTAACTATTTTTTTAGTCACCAAATATATTAGACAATAAAATCAATATCTTAACTTAGATGCTATTTTGAATGAATTTTCTACAAGCAAAATTTATTTTTTCTGTATTTTGGTAGATGTTGAAATGAGGGTGGAATTATTGTCTGATCTTAAAAAAACATTTCAGCTCTTTTGTTGAATGTTTTCGACTGCCCATTGCTGTCATATTCAAAGGTCAACTTGACACTGACAATGCTCGTAATTTAGAACCACTGCCAGATGACTAAGTCGATATTTCAGCTGGCACCCCACTTTTTACATCCAGGTCAATATGAGGACATTGTAGCGGGTCTATCTAACGTGCATCAGTGCCATTACAATGCAAAACACGTGAAAAAAACGAAACTAGTGCCTTCTTCTTACCGGTTACTAATCCGTTACTCGAGCAACCAGGATATCAAGGTCCCCACATATTTGAATTGGTTGTCACTTTTGTCAGTCATATCACATTCCCACACATTTCAGTAATTTTTAGGGGAACATGTATTCATTTTCTGCTGAGTACTAATAAATAGCTACGATCCAATTTTCTTCAGGACTGCATTATAAAAATTACTCGTTTTTTTTGTCAGTATATTCGTATTTGCTTAATCTGTTCAGTTTAGTTCAAATTTCATATAAATACAGGCGAGCTACGGAAGGCGCCAGCTCTTGGCCAGTACTGCTGCAGTCGAGCCGTGGGGCCGAGTCATTATATCACTTCAAGACCAGCCGCGTAGGCTGGCTGATGCAAGTTGAATTTATCGACGCTCGGTTCCTCTTATTGGGATGATATGGAAGGTAGGAGAGGGAATCTCTACCTCAGGTGTCGTTCTAGTCACTTAACCAGGGCTCAAATCTACCAGGTACGTGACCAATAGTGCCCGTGTTGTTCCTAAATGTATATGCTAATAAACAATCCATCAATTACAGAAACAGTTAAGCATTGTTTAAGATATGATTATAGATCTCTCAATACAATCACCAATTCATATTCTTTTTTCTAAAGTGAATAGAATTATTACTAAATGAAGGAGAAACAATCATAGATATTGAAAGTAATCTTCGCTTATAGAACTGATGGCGTACCTGGAATTGAGCCTTCGACTTTCAGAGTAAAAATATTAAAGATGAGACTGTGTACAATATTAGAAAAATATGTACTTCGCAAAGATCATTTTTAATGTCCGTGGTAGTCAAATGGTTATGGCCGCAACTTCGCGGTCAGTGGTTTCGTCAAGTCAAGGTTCGTGTCTTGTTGTCACTAAAGATCCGCCGTGTGGTCGGGGCTGATGCACATTAAATCTGTCGAGGCTTAAAGTCCTCTCATTGGCGTAGTGTAGAAGTTTGGAGTGGGGAGGGGTCAGCTCAAGTGTCAGGGAAACGTTGTTGATACGACCTCGTTGTCGATCTTACCTTGCTCACTCATTCACCCTAAGGCAGAACCATTTCAAACTATTTACTGAAATGAGGAGGAGAAATACACCGAGGAGATATCTCTTTTATAGCTGTCTCAGGTGTACAAATGGGACGTTTCATACGTATTTGCAAAATACATAAATTTTTTACACCAAGCGCAAGTTGGGTTGAATTGTTGCATTTTGCGATATGATTTCGTGCGATCTGCATAATGTCTTTACTATGTTTGTAAAGAGAACCTGTTCAGCGGGGTTTGAACCACAGCCCTTTCATATGGGTATTACATGCGATACCATTGTGCTACAATGCGGGTTCGTTTTTCGTCTGAAAGATAATCTTTTCTGCTTTTGTTCAAGTTTCATGACGTCACAGTAACAGAAATCACGAACAAACACATATGCGTCTTAAGCGTTCTGTTTTTACCATTAATGTGTACAAGATCTCTTTTTTGTACTAAATCGATAATGCTCTACAACTTTGTAATTTACTTTTCATGCCGTTTTCGAGATGGGACCACTAATTACGCAGTTTTCCCTAAGGTGTATATACATATACGAGTGAATAATAGTTCGAGATAAAAACCAACATTTTTATATGGTGGCAAAGTTTATTAAAAAAATTATTTGGTGGTATTTTACCAAATATTGCTACTCTGGTCCGCTTCGCGGACTTAACGTTCAGCCCACCCACCCCCAAAAAAACCCGCCAAGTTTGGCAATTTTTGAAATCGCGCCAAGTGGTTGGGCTTAACTGAATTATTAAAAAAATTATTGAAATATTAGTTAAAACTTTTCACAAATGTCTAAATATTGCATTGTTAGGCGAGTAAGACAGTTTCAGAGCTCTAGCTAGATGGGAAATTGGTTAAATTAACGATCGAAAATTTGATGACACACTGATACACACACAGACAGACACACATACCAAGTGAAATGTATAAAAACATTGTAAAAATGGATGCTGGTATATATGTTTGAGATTAATAGACTTCGACACCTTTGACCGATCACTATGAAAGATGTTACATATTTGTAATTTTTCATGGAGTAGCTTTTCATACTGCCCCTTTGTTGTAACTCATCGCTAGGTGGAGAAGTTGGTCCCGAGTACATCAACTTCTGTACCGTTCAACCAATGCTTATAAAAGTTGGTGTGAATAGGTATTTTTGTACGGTGAATATTTTAGAACTATCCACTTTGTTGTAACTCACCACTAAATGGCTCTATTGGTATCCATAGGTATTTGAACAAAGAGAAAAATTTCTATTTTTATTTTTTATTAGCGAATTACATTCTATTCTTCTTCTCATCTATCACCAAACATTAAGTCCTAGAAATTAATTCAGATTCCACCCAAAAAATCAAACATTGGAAGATATATCAGACATGTGCGGCAACTGTCTGCCAGAAGAGATGCTGAAACATCTAAGGAGCGAGACGCGTGACAAGAAGGTTCACGTATAAGAGTCCATAATTCAAAAGCTGCTGAAAAATCTGAAGAGCGAAGTCCCGAGTTGAAAACCTACGAGTGCGTGTTACTACTTCAAGAGCTGATGCAACACCCAAAGAGCAAGACACATGAGATGAAGCTGAGTGTTTGCGGCAGAGTCGATTGAGAACGAATATTTGATCTCAGGAATGAGACGTTCAATTACAAAAAAGAGTGCGATTACAGAACGCATCACGATGTTGTCCTTGGTTCAGTGACTAATAAGTGCTTCCAATGTCACGCTTTGAAGTTTCAAAAAGAAACACCTAGTATGTGTTGCTCGAATAGCAAAGTCAATTTGCCACCACTCGCAGACCCACCAGACCATTTTTACCTCATGTGGATGGAGCAAATCGTGAGTCCAAAAACTTTTTAGAGCATATTCGGAAATGCATCCCCCCCGGGGGGGAGCGCTTTCAAATGACATCGTTTGAAGCCATCCATTTCGGCCATTCCATGCTCACATTCCAAGTCCAAGGACAAGTGTATCATCAGATTGGTTCACTACTTCCAGTACCCGAAAAAGATCCACAGTTTTTGCAAATTTATTTCATGGACAAATTGGAGGAAGAAATTGTTCGACGATGAGCATTTAGTAATACAACAGATCGGAAAATTATTGCTGAATTACGAGCATTATTCCATGAGCACAGCCTCTTGGTCCGAGTTTCAATTCCACATTAGAGAATGTAGGAGCGGATGACTTGAAAGTCGTTATCAAGGAAGACAAAACACTGTTGAATGAGTATGAAAGACGCTTCACACACACACACACAGTGCTCTTATGGTCCCTGAAGTAGAAGCTGAATAGTCGAAACAGAGATTATCGGGCGAGATCATTGGACCTGCTTGAATGTCACCGTACAGATTACTGCTCCAAACTCACCAATACTGCTCCTTCGGAATCTCAACAATCCAAAGTTGTGCAATGGAACCAGACTTTCCGTAGATAATCTGATGCCGAATGTCATTGAAGCATCAATAATTAACGGCAATTGTAAAGGAGCTGTGCTAATTCCACGCATTCCAATGATTCTCACTGATTTGTCCTTCATATTCAAACAATTACAATTTTTCGTGCGTCTTGCTTTCTGTATGACAATCAACAAAGCAAAAGAGCAATCACTATGCATTGCCAGACTAAATTTAGAAATACCATGGTTTTCGCATGGTCATCTATATGTGGCTTGTTCCAGAGTAGGAACTCCAAAAATTCTGCACATCTATACACTAAATCAGAAAAACAAAAATGTTTTTTATCCACTCGCGTTACTCTAAATGTTAGCATTAGTTTAAATTCTTTTGAGTTATTTCAATTATACAGCGAATGGAATAGTCAAAAGTATTGCTCATTAATGTTCATTATTAATAAAAAAAAATTGTATATAGTTCACCATCAATTTATGCCAATAAAAATTAAAATTTACATATATATATATATATATATATATATATATATATATATATATATATAAGCGAAATACCACTGACTGGCTCATCACGAGATCTCTAAGACTATATAACCGATTCACTTGAAATTTAGCACAGTTACTCATTTTGCAATGTAGACGCTCACTAAGAACGGATTTTACGCAAGTTTTATCCAAAATGTAATTTTCATCCGTTAATCTACTCTTATCCATCGGTTATATAATTTTTAGCGACAAAGTCGCCAAAAATGATATGACCGACGCCAAACGGAATATATTTTTTTTTATATGTATGTTGTGTATTTTCACCAATTAAGTTTACTAGGTGAGATTTGAGCGTGCGAAATGGAAAAATACCAAATAATTTAATGTTGAAGCTCTGATGGAGGATTGGCAAGATTTTGACGAAGGGGCTCTTAATGTGAAATTTCGTGCATGCCGAAAATAAGAAACGTACATATTTAGCGATATAAATAAATGAGTTTGGAATCCCACGGTTGGTGAAAGTGTAGTTTAGCTCCAAAACTTTGCGGGATTTTGAAAAATACTAAAATGGCGACTTCTTACGGAGTAGCATACACGCAAGATAATCTTCGTTTACTAGAGGACCTCGCTACATGCATGAACGAACTCAAGAGGCTATGGCATACATAAGACATTTTGGACGTCCCGACTTGCACGACTTTTTTTTTTTAGGATTGCAGTCATTTGCAATCCTAAATGGTCAGAAATCAAAGATGTCTTGAGGCAAGGACAAAAATCTTATGATGGACACGGTGCCATTGCGAGGGTATTTCATTTGAAAGTTAAGCACGTGATGAATCTTCTGACAAAAGGTTGTATCTTTGGTAATACTAGGTGTAACATGTATACGGTGGAAAGAATTTTATCCATATTATATATATATATATGAGTGACTTTTTACTAATTTGTTTAAAATTTTTCTCTTGTATTTGAAAGTCGTGGATAACCATTATTACAGACATTTAATTTCTTAAAATTTTAAATTTAGATTATCATTATCGTTTAAAAATTAAAAATTTTCTTGATATTTTACGTATAGGTTCCAAAATATAATATTATCGTCTTCCCAGCGAAGCGGATGGGTATCAGCTAGTATATATATAATGTGTGTGTGTCCACAATTTTTATTTGTTTATTTTAAATTTGTTATTTTTAACGCCTATCATTTCACTTTTTAAAATCTACTTTTTCACTTGGCCTTGGTATACGATTGGTATTGGTCCTGAGCTAATGGGCGCCAATATTTTCTGTTGAATCATTGGTTTGATTCCAGATGCCATTTAAAACACTCTATGTAGCGGAGCTGATGCATATTAATTTTGTCAAGGCTACTAGTCCTCCCGTAGGCGTGAACTTTAGTTTTAATTTTAGAGAAGTAGGTTTCAGTTGAGATATCGTCCTCGTCACTTGACCTACTTTCAAAATTATGAGGTCCGCCGCCAAAAGTCCTCGTGTGTTGCTTTTAAGTGGGAAGTTTATGAAACAATCAATCTACAAACTTATCAATTCCCCCCCCCTTTATTTCAAAATAGAGGGAGAGTATAATAACAGAATAATTTTTAATCGATGAAACATTCTATTCCTGCATATATTAAATTATATTATAGATTTTACGAATGCATCCGTTTACTTAGTACAAACAATTTTTGAACTCCGTGGAAAATCCATATAAAAAGCAACTATTCATCGAAAAGGAGTTTTAATTTAAATTTTACTAACAAGTATATGAATTATTTTCGGATAATGGACAGTTAAGATTTGATTAAGCAATAACTACATCATAAAATAATATTTCTCCAAAGCTCTCTTGTAAAATACTGCAGATTGTTTAGTACATAATTGAATTTTGATGAGACAGGTTTTGTAATTTCGAATCACTATCTCATGACAAAAATGATTTTGAAGTGGAATTTCACTTACCAATGTTCCACATCACAATAAATGAGAACTTTTCGATTCAGAGAATTGAATCTGAAGAAGCCTACATTATTGCTTTTAGTGGAACAGGAAATCAACCGTTACTTGCTTTCGTGAAACTTGCGGTACTACTACCAGGCTGTGGCGACTTTACATCCTTCTGAGAAATTTGGGTGCCTACTGAAATGTTGTCTTCGTCATCTGATTGCGGCTGAAAAGGTTGAGGGCAGTCTCTAAAAGGGTATTTTGTAGCTCTAATGCGACGTTAATTTGATAAAACCAAATCAAGCGATGAGTTGGCTTAACGAAAATTGAATTTTGATAAGAATTGAACGGTATGAGTATCTCTTCAAGCGTATAATTCTCTGAAAAAACCGCTTATATTTCCTCCTTCTCATCTCAAAGGATATTCAATAGGTGCTAAGCGCGCCAATTAGCTAACTGTAGAGCCAAAAGGTCTTGGACCTTCCCGTGACGTTCGTCAGAGAAACGACAGACATTTAAGAACGTCGATTAAAGTAATAAGGATTAAAAATAATAAAGAAGCATATTCGAACGCCTCGTTGGCTGACCTTCGTTTTATTCCAAGGTGCCTTTGTCGTTCCCGTTGTGTCGTTAGACCCTCTCATTAATGATGCGACCTCAAGGACGAATCGTCTGTGTAAAAATGCATAATCAAAGCGCAACGACTCGAACAGGGTCGTGGTCGTTTCATCTGGTGTCACAATTTTTACCTCTTCTACATTAATGCGCAAGGTCAGTCTTCTTCATCGTATCCATGGCCATCAGTTAATGGAAGAAAGATTTTGTTCTAGAGTACTTCTTTGATTACATATCTTTACATAACCGTAGTAATAAAGGGCGTTTATTTTAAATAAGGTTTGCAACATATTTGTTTCTCTTATGATTTTGCACCTTAGTTATAAATTTAATTCTTATTGGGTTTCAAAACTAGTTTGGAAATTCGCTTGGAATTGGTTACGTATCTCAGGTTGTATTATAAAAATTTGATATAAAATAATATGCAAATAAATAAGTAATAAGAAAAAAACAATATTTTTCCGTGATCATTTAAGAGGAGAAAAAAATCCCTCTCCTCCCAAATAATTATCATAAAACAAACATTGAAAATTATCACATTTACTTTCCTCTAGTTTTACTAATAAATATTTCATAATTATTTTCTTCTAAAAATGCTGTGAATGGTGCTTCTGCTTTCATATATCCTTAGTTATAAGAGTATTTAGAAAATGAAAACTCTTTTCAATTTGTAATCACATATACTTAAGCACTAATTAAGCATCAAGAATATCGATGAAACCTATGATCATTTGACTAGAAAATAATATTATTAAAAAATACAAAAATACAAGAAAACTCTAATAGCATAAATAATTATTAAAATACCCATCTATAGTAATATATAATTTAGCAATGCTTACTGTGTAAAATTAAAATGAGTAAATCATACATTATATATATATATATATATATATATATATATACATCCTCTCTTGGTTTAATGGTCAACTCTGGATTCTATGAATGAAACTATTATGGAAGAAAATAGCTACCTCATTATTAATAGATCTAAAATTTAAAAGAAATAAGAAAAAAAACATGCAAAATCAATAAAAATGGACAAGAAAAATGAAATAAATTGAAGAATAATTTTATTAAATTTTAAACATCTAAAAAATTCATTAAACGTTTATCTTCAAGAATTACTCATGATTGATGATTTATCTTAAATAAAAATAAATTATAAATATGAAATTGATAATTGTTTTAAAAACAAAAGTTACAAAATACAAGAAATTGGCAAGAGAGAAAAAGGCAACTAGTTAAAGTAACGAAAAATAAAATAATCAAATTTTACAATTTTCAAGGATTTGATTAAGCTGGATCAGAGGACCTTGAGGAGCGCATGGCCTTGGGTGGTTGCACCGTTCTCATCGCCCTCCTGCCGGTTTTGCAAATAAATTCCTGTTTTTGTCTTGTTTTAGATTATTTTCGTCATAATTCTCAAAGCCACTACTTCATTTCAAAATTATCCGATGGAAATTGTGCCGAATAAAGCAAATAATTAAACCTGTGAATTTTGCTTTGCTAGAAAATTTCGACTCAGTAATTGTTGCACTTTGTGAGCGTAGATGTACTCACTTTATTTATCTCATCATAACTCATAACCGATTCGAAGAATACGTACAGTACATAATATTAGCAAATATGGGCTTATAAATTTAAACTATTTCTTTTTTCAGTGTTAAGTCTATTATTAAGTTGATGGTGAAGCTTTTAATGTTAAAGTGGTAGTCTCAACATTATTGTTAAAATATATCCGTTATCTTTATTAAACCGGTAATACCTTTATCTCTAAGAAATAACGCTATCTTGGATAATTAGCTAAAAATTACTGAAATAAATCGACTATTTCTACGAATTTAACTTTATTGTTCATTCCATCGTCATTTCGTAGTAGCATTCAAAGCACATGCACTTTTTAAGTGCAAAAACGACTCCAACTTTAAACAACAAAAAGAATGACGGCATATGATGATTCGATAAAAGTTAAATTAGCATTCAAATATCAAAATTAAAGCAAATGATAAATTACTAAATTAAATATACCTTTAGAAAAATGTAACTAAATGCAAATATTTATTTCTATTTTGTTGCCACGCAAAATAGAAATAAATATTTGCATAATAATCTATTATCAACAAATTTTGTATCTAGAATATTTTCAGCAATTGTGGTATAACATAGGATACGAATGGGAGAAAATTTTTCAAATTTATACGGAAAGACTTGACAGGATATTGTATGTTCGATCTTAATGTAAATTTAATGTCGTAAAAGATTTTATACTTATTATTCGATTAATAGGTTGCATAGGAAATTGGACATCTTATTTTTGCTTTTTGCTTAAAGTTTCACTGAGAAAATTGCAAAACGTTTCAAATTCAATTCATCACAATATTATAACTGATTGACGTTTTCCTTTCTAAAGGGAAAAAATATCTAAATATCTTGAACTCGACAAAAATGGTAATCACACAATATTTTAAAAGAAATCTGTTAATTATCTCTTTTGTAATTCCAGTTTTTGCATTAATTACTATAATGCATTCATCAACAGTTTGAATGTACTTAACATTATACAAAAAAAAAATATTTATACCTATCAAAAACTCTAAGAAAAAGTTTGTTTTAAGACAATACTATATTATCAACAACAGTAATAATAATTACACAACCAATTGTGCGTTTCACAATTTAGTTTTTTATTCACCGTAAGAACAGGTTCCTAGTTAAACTTATTGAATGTCTAAAAAAATGTTTTAATATTACGAATTTTATAACAAGATTTAAAACGATTTTTTATCCTTTCTTTCACAATCAACTTGTAATCGTTTCTTTTACAAATAAGTTTTCTGAATAATATGTATAAAACAGAGAGTATTAAATATCCAAAAAAGACTTTTTTTAATATAATTTTAGTCAACAGATTTGAGTGTTTTGATTACTTGACCAATAAACTTAGACAACTCATCATTTCTTTCCTCACGTATTTAAAAATAATAATTACATGCTTAAAAATATGGCTTATAAGAAAAGTCTTAACTATAATAATTGCTTAATTGTATCTGTCAAACAGTTAAGGCTGCCATTTATCAACCACTTTGAATTCATGAATGCAATGTTAATTTTAAGAGTAGAAAATTTATTTAGAGACGCAATCAAATAAACACAATTGATTTCACATAGTCAGATTTTACTGAACATCACAAACATAACTTAACAAGATCATAATAACCAACTCGGGCATCGAATAATTGCAGACATCTTGCAGTAATTTCATAGCTCTAATTATTCCAGAGATTTCCGTATTCTAACTAATCGTATAGTTCGAATTCTCGCTTTCCAATTACCCATGTGAGCCCCGTAGAAGAAATCATCTGTGTCCTTACTGGTACTTTTACTCATGTTGATTTTCAAACAGTAGACTAGGTTACTTATCAGTTAAAGTCAACGCAATAACACAAGCTTATCATTGCGAAATTTGAATAATTTCTTCCTGGAAATCTAAATTATTACATTTATTTGAATGCAATGAAGAGCATACAAAAGTGCAAAAAAAGAAAAAAATCGAAACTTTCTGCGGAATTAAACTTTTCCTTCGATTTTTGAAAATATTTTATGTCGTTGTTAATTATTTGTTTGTGAGTTATTATATATCTAAGAAAAACTTTTTTTTTTTGAAAAAAATCATATAATAACTAATTTTAAGGAAAAAAGTTCACAATTGTCTTCTCTTTCGAATTCACTTTATTACGTCCACATAAATGCAGAAGTCTGGATTTGAGGAAAAAATTGCAAATTACACTCATAGAATATTTTAATATTAAATTCCTGAATTCAAAATTTCTGGTAGACAGAAGCGTTAGTATTATTTAATTACTATTGAACTTTGACATTATTTATTGAATCGCTTCTAAAATTAGCTTCATATTCTTGCAAGACCAGTATTCTCCAAGCAGATTTCTTTTTTGAATGATTTAAGGTTGCTATTAATCCTAAATGTATACGCAATACATCCCCCCCCCTATCATTTCTATTTCAACCAACTCCAAGTTCTCAAACTTTTCCTCGTTGTACTCCTCCAGTGGAATTTAAAGTCTGATGACCATCGTCAAAAAAAAAAAAAAAAAAAAAAAAAAAAAGGAAGGGGGTCATCCTTGATAGCTTCCGTAATTCTCTCTATAGTAGGGACAAAAAAAATTACAATATCAAGGGCTTAAGGGAAACTAAATTAAGAAGTTAATGGATTAATTTATGAACTTGATTAACACAGCTTAACTAACTTCTACAACAGAGGGGTTTTTCCCCCAATATTGATTTCAATTTATTTTTCGAGTAACTGGTTTCTCATCGAAAAGAAGCCTATATTTCAAATTTCCTAAGGTTTCGTTTGAACATTTCCGAAGGATATTAATATTAAGCTCCATAGAATAACAATATTCTGTAGAATTTTCAATGAACAAAACAAAAAGATAATTAAAAATGGCTCCTCTTGTGTTAAAGGAGTGTCTCAAACATCGGATGATAAAAAAGATTCTATACAATCCTTTTCAGGTTTTTTTTTAATTAAACGGCGCATAATTATTTTCCAGTTCTAAGAATGTAAAAAATAGAAACATAATATTAACACGAAAAATATGAATTATTAAATAAAGTTACGACAAAAAAAGCAAAATATAATAAATATCCTTATATCCAAAACTTCACTCAATTTCTTTCAATGGTTGAGAAATATTCGAGTTAAAAGTTACGTTCAAAAATCGCAGTCTTAAAGAACCTTGTACTAAAGTACAGTTTTTAATTTTCGATCCATTGATTACTCGGAGTTAAAAATCGAGGAAAGCATTTTGAGTCGTTTGCTCGAAGAAATGTTTTATATGGTCCCCTAACAGTTTTTCCCCAATATATCTAGAACTAGCAATCGGACTGGAATGACATTGGGAATATACACTATTTAGACCATTCTACTTATAATTTTGCTCAAATTGAGTTCTACAATAGAAAAGCAATGCTATGTAAGTAAGAATATGAATCTGATAAGAAAAGCAATGCGAGTGTTATTGCCTTCGGACTTCGTAATTTTGAGCCTAGGTCAAGACTGAAGAAAACAACTCCTGAGCTAGAGCTCTCTCCTAACTTTCTCACCACGCCAACGGAAGACGAAGGAACTCCATCAGATTTAACGTGCATCAGCCTCGTAACACGACGAAACTTTAATGGAATAGGGCTCGAACCTAAAAAAACGTCGGCCGCGAGTCCATGAATTGTGAGGCAGAGTTTTGAGTGGCGCAGACAAAGCGTGTGTATTTCTGTTTTTGTTTTGATCGATAAGTTATATTTCCCTTTTATAAATAACGTAGATGCATATGTTGAAAGACAAGATTATAGTTACGTACGTAATTTACCAAATCGCTTCTAAAATCGCTGAGCAGATTTTTTTTTTATCAGTTTGAGGCAAAAATTCGTAATTTACTGGTAAACAGTTTAAATGTATTCCATTACATTATTCCGGTGAATTGGCCGGTTTTTCTCCCTGATTCACATCTCATAAAATATGCGTGTTGGCGCATTCACATCCATTAGAGTCAGCTCTGAAACTGATACAGATACTCATCAAGGAATAAGTACTTAAAATTCAAGATTGCTGCAACAACCCTGTGTTGAGTATGAGCACACAATGCCGTGCTAAGTAAACGACAGATATCAACATGTGTTATTATCGAGTAGACATTCATTTACATAAACTCTTTTCTTTTAATGTGTCTTTTATTTCTCTTTTACGACACAGTTTGTTTATCTTCATATTTTTGGTATCAAATAAATTGTCAATGTTATGACTTATATGGTTCACCCAAAGAATTTCTTCCTCAATTATGAGGAAGAAAACTAATTCTTAAGTTTTACACGCCAGTGTATTTTCGTGAGAGAAACAGAGAATATATTAGAGAATAATATTAAAAAAAAAAAGAAAGAAAGAAAGAAATTAGTTGGAACGCGATTTGTATGCGAAGATAGTAGCCTTAAAATATTTCAAAATGAAAATGTCGCTACAATATATAGCTAATATGTAAAAATTACGAACCTGTAAAATTATTGTTTAAAGTAACATAAGATTGCAAAATGAAATAATATTAGATTTATTTTGTAAGTGTAAAATTAAAAGAGTTTTAAGAATTAAACAGAGTCATTTTTGACTGAACATGTTAGGCACATTCTTGTTCATACAAGTAAAGCAACATAACAAAGCAAACACAAAATAAATGGGAAAAACTGTTAAATAATGCTATATATTTTAATTTAGAGCAGGATAGAGATATTTTTTTTAAAAAAAACAATGTTGCTCAAACTCACTTAACATTTTGAGTGGTAGTCTCGTTTTTAGCTGCAATTTAGAAAAAAAAAATATGCTTGTTTTTTGAGGTACTTCTTTATTCATAGCACTTGTCTTTGAAAATTGCTACTGGTTGCGGTAGCCTAGTAGTCATGGTCGCGGACTCGCGGCCGGCGTTCATCGTCGAGTCGTGGATTCGAGCCTTCATGCCACTAAAGAGCCGCCGTGTAGCCGAGGCTGATACACGTTAAATCTGTTGAGGCTCAAAGTCCTCCTGAAGGCATGGTATGGCAGTTAGCAGTGGGAGGTAATTACTAGCTCAGGTATCGTCCTCGTCACTTAACCGAGGTTCAAAATTATGAGGTCCGTCACTGAATGTCCTCGTGTTGCTTTTTGGGAGATGTTAATAAAAAACCAATCAAATTGAAAATTGCTATCACTTTTTCCTAATAACACCAACATAAATGATAAATTCAGTTTCGATTTAAAATTATTAATAATAATTAATAAACTAAATTTATTATTACTTAGTTGTAATCTGTGCTATAAAAAATTTTAATTAAAAAATAATTGCTGAAAAAAAATTAAGGGATTTACACAGCAGGAAGCGATGTTATCTCTGGAACAATTGAATACTAAAATTTATGAATTATGTCCAAAAGAAAGCGATTTAAATTACCGTAATAGATATAATTACAGTACATTTCACCAAACCATATATTATGCTTTAAAATACACACTGTTAGAAATATCATAAAACAATGAAGTTGCACATTTATTGAATTCCGAAATTTCTTAAAACCCTTTTTTATCGATCATTATTTCAACATTTATACAAAGATGGAAAAAAATAAGAGTTTTATTATTCAACTAAAAAGCTTTTGATTTTACAATAAATGTTATGAAATACTAAGCTATCTTAAATTGATATTAAACAATATACTTATTCCAACATACAGGTTTCCAAAAGATTACCAAAAGTATGTGAAATATTAATAGGTTTACCTATATTACTAAACAAAAATGACATTTTCAGCACCATTGTTTCTGATAAGATAGTTGAAGCCTTTGAAACAAAGAGCTGGAAAAGAATTGCGAAGTAAATATAATCAATTTTTTTTATTAAGGGATGATTCATACTGAGCATGATCAATGACTGATTGCTTTCATCGTTCGTAATTAGTTTTAAATTGCAACCATGAGCTTGCTTTTTGCAATACAAAAAATTAGGTATAGAGTAATTAGTAATTCCAAAATATTTTAGATATAGTATTATATTATATCTAAAATTAGTAATATATATTTTTAAAAAATGACATTTTCAGATGAATGTGAAAAGCGTTTCAAAATTATCCAATTTAAGATAGCATGAATTTATGAATGGAAAAAAATATTTAAAATATCATTAAAAACAAGACTTAAAGTTGCGCATAAAATGATAGATTAACGTTATTAAATCTTCTTTTTTTATTATAACTATTAAGTTTAATAACGACAAGAGTTACATATTAAAAAGTTCATTGTCAGATATTTCGTAAAATTTATCGTTTTGTCAAAAAATAATTTTTGATTGACTGTGTACTAAAGTCGCTTTTAAAAGTAACACTTGGCCTAATGGCTATAGACCTCGTAATTATGAGATTTAACGTGCACCAACGGGGCTTTAGCGGTACCGTGGTTCGAACCCACGACTCAAAGAAAACCGCCGGTGGCGAATCCGTTGCCTTAACCACTAGGCTACCGTGGCCACCCCGACGACACGATGGAAGGACTTGAGACCTCAATAGATTTAACGTGCATCAGTCCCTATACTCGGATAGTCTTTAGTGGTATTCAGGGCTTGAACTCACAATTCGAAGGAAGCAACGCCGGCCGCAAGGTCTCGACCGTGACCCTTGAATACCACGGTCAGTCAATAAGAAAAGATGTGGACATAAGAACAGGAGAGTTGCAGGTTATAATAATTTTTCTATGGATTTCTGTAGTATGAATGGTATAAGAATGGCTAAAAGATTACAGATTCGAGCCTCGGTTCCACCAAAAATTGTCATTGACAACAGCAGGATCTGCAGTAAGTAAAACTAAAATAGACTTCAAGAAGAGCGAGGAGGAAATTTGGAGAGTGGGTATCTGTTCAAGAGACGTCGGTATCATGCGACCACACTTCAAAATAACGGAGTCCACAGCCAATATCCTTTTGTAAGATCCAGCACTATTCTTGAATGCTAAAAAATATATAAAAAAGGGATTTTCTGTAGAAACATTTAGTATCGAAAACTGTAGATAGAGCTTACTATACGGAAAAATATAAGATTGTAAAAGAGAATCATTTTATGTAGAATCCTGGACGGCTATTTGACTAACTCAATTAAGAATACAAATATTCTACTAATAACTAATTAACTTATTTTTTGTTATTAAGAGTGATGTAGTTGCCAAATATTTTGTCCTTTCTTTACCGTGAAATATTCCAACAAGCGTTCACGGAATAGACAATATTTACGAACTAATTATTTCGGATAATAGGTTGCATTGCAGAAGCTTTTTCTTTATATTATCAGAAAAAATGTACAATTTGGATAATAATAATACAGGCTCATAACTAAATTTTTATAATTTATTCAAGCGGAGTTGACATTTCAGATGAAAATTCTTTTGATTGAAAATATTAAGAATGATTTTAACGACATATTATTACAGAGAGATATTAATTTTTGATAAAACGAATAGGTAGAAGTTTTGATCATGACAAATTTAAAACTTGCGAATGCAATGACCATCGATAGGCGAACGGGCTGAGGTCTTGGAGGGCTATTGTGCCGACTGAACCTCACTGTTGCACCCCAGCATGCGCGTTTGTAGGATGCTGGACCCATTTGACCTGGAATTTCACGGATTGTAGCAAAATTGTTTTCAGCTATGAGTTCCTCTTCAAATTGAGCTCAAGTGACCAGGGAAGACGTGTCTGGAGAAGTTCAGGAAAGGGGTGGTGAACTCACATGCCACACAACCTAACAACCAAATGTAATAATATGGGGTGCTATTTCGTCTGACAGCCGGGCCCCTTTGAATGTTAACCATGGCACCCTTATAGCATGGAGGTAAATCAAGGAGTTACGAGATTCAACACCAAGTAATATTGCCCTTCCTTTCATGGACCACTGGCCTACAGTTCAAAAGGATAATGCCAGCCGCACTCGTCACTCCCTCCTCTTGCTTATCTTCGTGATTCTTCTACGCTTTCCTTACCGGCGCGATCTCCAGATCTCTTCCCAATGGAGCACGTTTCTCCTATCGGAGCATGTATGGGAAGTTATCCCGGAGGAGGACATCCGTCAACTTTACGAATAAATGCTCAGCCATTAAACAGCTTCGATCAGGACCAACGGTAGGACTACGTCTTATTATTATTATTATTTGGAGCTGTATTTCTTTAATAGAACATTCAATTTATATCATTTTGTTAACGTTTCGTTTTCAATGCGTATACATGGCATCTACCAATTTTCGTCCCATTTGAATAATTCCTTCTAGCTTCTAGCTTTTTATGGCATAGAGCATATATTTATTTTCTTAAGAATAATTTCGCAAAATTATAATCAGACTTTATAACATTTTTCTAGACTGCTTATTTCTGCATCCATTCAACAATCCGCTTAACACAGCTAAAACGTCATTTTTTTAAAAAAATTAAGAACAGGTAATGAAGTATTCACCTCAGTGGTCACACTAACTGCTTTCTGTTTTCGTACTAAATCAATGTGATATTGAGCCAAGTTCATATTTAACGAGTGTCAGCTCCATGCCGCATGACGATTTTTGATTGCAAAACGAAGCGGAAATAATAATATTAAAAAATTAATTATAATTTTAGAATAATTTTAATAATTTATTATGCATCTATTAATCTACCAATAAAGGCAAAGAGACCTCAATTTGTAAGCGTTTGTAAATTGTTGAACTTCATTTTGAAAAATGTTGAATTCGATGAAGTGTAAATGGAAAAACTTGGAGAGCAGAACTTGTGCATAGGGTAAATAATGACGTTGCAACATCGATGCAATTAATGATGTTTTTCATTTTTCTGATAATCTATTTATTGTTTTTTTATTGTATTTTTCATAATTTGAAAGGTAACATCTGCTATTTAGGACATATTGACGTTCTTTTCATTTAATGTTTACCTAATATATTTTAGTGGTACGTAATATTATTTTTCGGACATATATAAAATCTTATATAATTTTCAAATAAGCGAAAATAAAAGGAACAGACTGATTGTACTGCAAAAATTAATTTTGTTTCTATCTTTTTGTGAAGGAAAATCCCTGATTTCAGAATAGTAACTTAAAGAAACTGAAAAATAAATACCCGTTTCTTCTGTTAAAATTTTTTAGATACTAACGAAAGCCAAAAAGTTCTTCCATTTATATTGAAAAAAAATGATGTAATTCGTGTTAAAATAAATTCTACTCTGTAGTATATCCCTTGATAAACGTGTCAAAATTTACAATTATCGTAATATTCCGACGATACACTCCTTTTCAAGAATAAGCCAATTTCCTCCTTTAAATACAATTTGAAATTTCCCTGCACTCCAGAAAATGCACTACCCCTTTCTTGTTTATATATTTATATTCTAAATCATCATGATTGTTTACCTCAGCTACGAATTATAAATGCTTTTTTTAAAGGTGATTCTAGTATAACCGGTGTTTCTATAACACGGTTTCGCATAAATACGATTCAATTTCAAGTATGGAGGAAAACCCCATTGCAACACGGCACCTCAACACGTTTTCACCCTATCACAATTTAAGAATTAAAAAAAATCTTGGTATTACCCTTCCCTTGAATTAAAGGTTATTCGAGAGAAGACAGCACAGATAAAAACGAACATTTTACTGTAAAAAACGCAATAAAAGCCTTGTTAAATTCGAGCGGTTGAAGTTACATATAATTCCTAAATGAAGACCCTTCCTTTGATAGAAAAATGAAATTCAAGAGAAAATTCCACGAAAACGCTTAGCACCAAATGAAAAAAAAATTATAAAGATCTCTTTGCTTAAAATAATTAATATAAAATAACAGAATCAAATCTAAAGAAACAGAATTTTTGCGAAAAGGTGTGATGCTGGTCTCAAGACGTCGGACGCAATTTTCCTTTCAATTAACATTTAAGTTTTTTTTTTCTTTTCTGATTGTGTTCGAATTCAAAATTCCTTTCAATAAAATGAAATTTGGTACACGAACATTACGTTGAAATTTTGAAGTGTAGTGAACTGATTTGAACAGATAAGAAGAATTTAATATTGGGGTAGGGAGCCAGTTGTTGGTTACAAATCAAAGTGAGACATGTGAACCAGCCGTTTGTATTCTAAAAAGCGATCCGAGGAATCTTTGAAGAGATAGATAGAGGGTTTAGTAATCAAACCCTTATATATAATTCCAGTTGTACTACTCACTCGAACGCGAGGGAATCAGTAAGAGATAATTTAATTTAATACTCCAAATGATAATTCAGGCCAGACAGCCATAGGGAATATTCATAACTTTAAAAAAATATCAGTAGATTTGGTTCAACTACATTCCTCGTAATTTGACTGAATAATTTAGTGTCTATGCATTATAAGACTTATAATGGATATTGAGATAATTAATAACCAAAGAGAAATATAAAGTGTAGTAAATAATTCCATATGACGCTGGAGGATATCTGGACAAATAGAAAACTCCCGCTATTAATGGAGCATGAGATGAGGCTTCTCTGCAACAGTTCTTTTATGAAGGAAAAGAAACATATACAGAGATTTCGTCAGTGAATCAAGTGTAGATTGAACAATTACTCCTTAACCTTGGCGGCGGATTTGGTGACTTTGGTGACAAATAGAATGCCCCATAAAGTGCTGGAATCAGTCGATATCTGCACGGGGAAGTAAGTAACGGAATTTTTCTGATTTTTCCCATGTGGCATCATACTAGCTGGAATAAGTATAAATACGTAGAGAGCCCCAGTCAGTCTGTCTTAAGGGTCTGTTTTGGAGATAGATGAGGAAATCGATTCGAAAACGCGCGGTCGGCTTTTGGACGAGCGGATCTGCTGAGGAACTGAAGGTAAAGTGACCGAGTGAATTTGAGGGCTGAGGTATCTGCAGGAACTGTCAGAGACTGCCTTGGAAGTGCAAGGTATTACTGCGGAGATTCGTCCGTTGGGCGAACTACTAAGTTGGTGAGCTGAATGTTATTGAAAAAGCTGTGATTGTCAGTGCAAGTGCCGTTTTTCCTGTATTTGCTTCTCTAATCCGCGCCAATGCTGTGATTTCTGTTTGTGCTGTTATTCTGTCCAAGTTTTGTTACCTGTATGTCATCCTGAAGATTTGTGAATAAACCGTCATTTGTCATTATCCTCCGTGTTGGACTTGATTTCACTCTCAAACATCCAGAAATTTTTGTAACAATATGGAAAAATTATGTCATTGTTTTAACTTGCTTTCAATCATCCGATAGAGCTGAAATTATGCATAGATGTAAAGTTACGATGATATTACAACACTATATGCTCAACCAGTGATGAACTTGTAAAGGGGTCCAGACTTGCACTTATTGGAATTTTAACTTAAGGGGTCCATTGAAATTTTCCACACTCAAATAGCTCACGTAATTGTTCTTAGTCTTACATTTTCAAACTTAAAAAAATTAAATAAACGTTTGTAAAAAACATTTTTAAATCGAGTTTTTATTTAAAGATCGACTAGAAGGCATAAAAATAATTTTTAATGTACAGTCTTGCGTAATGTATTAAAGTTTGAGGCGTAAATACTACTTTTTTTTATTTTATATATAAGTAGTAATGGTAAGTATTTTATTGTATTATTTGTATTTGCCCAGGCATCTTAGTTAAAAGCCTCGAGCTTTTATAAATGATTCATTATTTTACATTAAAAATATTATTTTTCATCTTTAAATTTAAAAAAAGCTCGTTTTAAATTAATTTTTAACTTATATTTACTTAAAGTTTTATATCAGGCTCATTAAACACTAATACAGATTTTTCAAATTCCAAGGTGCCGAAGTAATTATTTATTGTTACTTTTACATTACATATTTTTTAATATTTTGATTCATTGATGTCTTTCTCATTTTTTAAACTCAATTCTTGATAAAATCTATATGATTTCTAATGAACAGTTTTTAAAAGAGAAACGTTTCCTTTCATTTGAAAAAAAGGGAGGTTAAAAAATGACATTTTTTGTGTTTATATGACGCTCTGAATTCAATTTTGAAGTTTCGCTGATAATTTCATAAATACAATAAATCTTCACAGTAATAAACCTCCGTTTTATCCATTTGCTATACCTTTCTGTAACTTAAAGCAATCGTATTTTTCTTAGAATCAGTTAAAGTTAAAACATAATAAAGGTTACTATACATAGAATAATTAAGCCATAAGGGTTTCTTGTGAAAATGAGGTTACATAATTTAATTAACCGTACAATCACCTCTAATTTTCTTAGAAGCAGGATGTGAATAGAAACTTTGAAGAACGATTCTTCTTTTATTAAAGTTCTTTAAAATATCAGAATAAGATATCTTTTTTTAAATTCCTACTATTAGTTCTCTCTCTCTCCATATATATTTATATATCTTGTTCAAATTTTCAATCGTTAATAAAATACTTTTCATTCATTCACTCAAGTTCAAATACATTTTTTTAAACTTGCAGTGGATGATACTTGATGTTAATATTACAGTTTTTTCAAATATTAATTCATTAATTAAATTTAATTGGTGAAAATACAGTTTAGCCCAACCACTTGTTGCGATTTCAAAAATTGCCAAACTTGGCGATTTTTTTTGGCTGAGCGTTAAACTCTTGAAGGGTTTGCAGGATACATTTGGCAAAATGCCGCCAAATAAGTCATGTCGACAAGGGTGGTTGGGCTAAACTGCATTCATACCATTTAATTTACCGGATGAATTAAGTAACAAGCCAATACTTCTACTATGTCATTTACCTTGCAATTGCAAAGTCGGCATAGAATCCTCATGCCTTCGGATCGAATCTCGTCGAAGCATAAAATTTTTTTATTTGATTTTCAAATAATTAATTTTAGCTTTATATGGGAGAGAAAAAAATTCTCTTATATAAGATATTAAGCAGGATATAAAGTTAGGAATAAATACCGTCAGTGACGAAGCGTGTAGATCGTTGGAAGAAAAATTTTTTTGCCACTTAATATTATGATTCTGTCATATGTACATACATATTTATATTAATTGTATGTATTTAATAAAAAGTAACTAAAATAAAAATTTTCTTTGTTGTCCTTAGCAGGAATTGACTTAAATTTTTTTTTTAGTTATACTAAGGAAAGAAATGTAACTCGATAGATAAATTAATCTTTATTAAAGGAGCAAGTAGATTATATATACTTAAGCAAAATCCACAAAACTTATGTACAAATAAAAAGTATGCTAAAACCGTTCGAATTGATTTATTGCTTGTTAATGTCATACTTGGATCAATAGAAAACAACAACGTAATTTTAAGCACGGTCAAGGGAAGAGGACGATAACCAATATTACACTTCACTTTCCTAATTTCCATGCCGCGCGAACGACGTTGAGATCTGACAAATTTAACTTGTATCAGCTCCACTACATGATGGTCTGAAGAAGGACGTGTCACGGTAGCCACGTGATCATTATTACGAGCTCGCGGCCGGCATGCTTTCCTTCGAATTGTGGGTTCGAGTACTGATGCCCTAAATATTAGTGCAGCGACTAATGCACCTTAAATCTGTCAAAGCTCAAAGTTGTCCCACTGACGTCGTGGGGAAGTATGGAAATGTGGCTGCCAGCTCAAATGTAATCCTCGTCATTAGACAGAGGTGAAAAATTACGAGGTTCGTTGCAATAACTTTCATTTTACTTTTGAGTGCGAAGTTAATAAACAATTAATTTAACGCTTAGGAGGAGAAGGAGAACCCAGCTATAGCAACCTTTCGGCGGCGAGTCTAATATATCAATAAGGGTCCATCTGACCCTGAAAAAGTCATTCGAGAATACTATTATCATATCTATTCTCTAAATCAGAGTTTCTTAATATGGTCTACTGAATGCAATTCCATATGTGTTCCTGGATAAAACAGATAGAAGGGGGAAAAATAAAAGTTTTCAAAATTAGAAACTGAATAGAATTCAGATTGAGATATTGAAAATACAGCAGTTAAAATTAAATATAGTACCTTCTGTATTATATTATAAGCATTTTTAATTTCATTTCGATTTCCTCCCCTTTTTTGATGAGACTGGGAATGACAGAATAGTTCCACTGCAGCTACTATATGTCGTTAGAGGTGACTAAAATGGGTACCCACCGTCTGGGGGTACACCTGGGCACCCTGTCCCTGGGGATTATATGAGAGGAACTCCGGGACTTGCCTTCTTTAGGTAAGTACAGGTATCATAACCCGAGGCACCCCAATTATCTTTTTCATTCCCATGGGGTTTATTGTCTTTGGTGAACACGGGTGACGCACTCCCGGTATACCCTAGCAATCCTTCACTATTTTCGACCCTCCTACTTGTCAACCAATTTTTGTCCCTTTTTTTCAATTTTTTCACGTCCAGATCACAGTTAAATCTGGTTTGACGCAGCATGGCCACATCTGGCTCTTGCGCCAATAACCTTTACATTCACTCCTTTTTTGATGATCGATGCTGCTCCGGCTTGCACGCAAATTTTTTTTCACAAAAATGACTAAATAAACAATTATTGGTGTTGAAAATTCTCAAAATACTGTTTGGTAGATTAATTATATATTTTTCATACAAATAGCTGTTAATTTTATCTGTTTGAATAAAGTCGTTTGTTAATTTATATATGTTTTCGCAACTGTATTGAGCTAACGGAATTGTTGAAAATTGTAATTCCATAGTTCGAATTCTGGTTTATAGTTTGTAGCATTATTTTAAAATTCAACATCTTGTGGCGGTCAATTCTTAAAAGGAAGGGGGGGGGGGATATGACACTACTTCCACCAGCCGTTTTCGGGGGCTTTCAACTATTCTCGCTACACGGCGGTTCTTTAGTGTCATCAAGACTTGAACTGGCGACTCGACGAAAAAGATGCTGACCCCTGTTGAGTTTGTAACTTTGTTTACTATGCTACCGTGGCCACTAGGAATGGCGTATTTGGAATGAGCTACTATACTCTGGTAACTCAATTGTAGCATTCTCAAATGATAAATTTTCTTTTTTCTGCGAAGGCCATAAATTTGATGCCTTCCTCATTCTAAAAAATCGCTGTCATAATTTTTCGGGTCGATGAGACCATCTTCGCCTTCTTTGGAGTCGATTATTGAAAGCACAACTCATTGTTTATTTATTCCGGTGAGGAATGAGGAATCCAGGTCTGGTCAATGATGACAATTGCCCACAAAATAACGACGACAATCTATGATGTAGTTTGTTTTGCTGCCTTTTAACAGACGACAGCATCTTAAGTCACACTATCTTTGCTTAGCAACGCCATCAGTCTTCAAAAACAAGTTCTTTTTTGAACCACACTCGTATAGTGTTCAACTGTGCAACAAAACATGTTTAATACGTAAATGAGACCATTATTTGAAATTTGGTTCTTTTGTATTGTATTATGGCAGGAGATCCAATGGAATATGGTTTTTAAAAGATTTCGCACTGGAAAAATTTTAATGGGAAAAAAAGGATTACTCCATTTTTAATATTAGTGCAATTTCCGATGGAAAAAAAATTTGAGAATTTTTTCTGAAAAATTTGAGAGTATCGGTATTTTCCGGGTATTTTTTACTTCTCCCGTTTATTTACTGTTCCCGGTGTTAGGACATGTTTTGGCAAACGATCTTTGATTCGATTTCTCGTTGACTGATCCAATTAACATTTGTCTTCAGAACTATACTACACAATTCATTTTACATTATTTTTTCCCCTCAATGTTTGCTTCCCCCATTTGCTAGTCGTTGGTCTACTTTTTCATTGTTAATATTTCTCCAGCAATCGAGACAACTCATGTGCATCCATAAACAATGCTTCGATAACTTTCACTTTCTGCTTCAGACATTAATACGAAACATCGCCAAAAAGAATGACCGTGATTTTCCTGTTTCCATTGTTTGCCCGTAATGATCCACAAGGATAGTTATTATTATATTCAATAGATGGCGCCCTATCCACTCTCTCTGTCCACCGCAGCAGTCATTCAGCTGTCTGCTGCTTCTTATTCAGTGAAAGTACAGGTCTGCGTTCGGTTGGGAAGTGCTTTAATTTTCCTCTTCAGTTTTTCAGCTCCAGTGAATCGGGCAGCTGGTTTTCCCTGCACGTTCAATCGCCTTAGTGATAGAATTCATGAGGATATTTTAACTATCTGCGGTGAAATTAAGCATATTCCAGTTGCACTACAAACAAAAGGCTTTGTGCTACTTCCTGTAAGGTAAGTACTGATCTTTTGATTCCTATAAAGACTGCATTTTTGCAAAGAAAATGGAATGATAAAAAAAAAAGAACTTTCCTCTGTTACATAAATGTTTTGTGTTCCAAAATATCAGCTGATTTTATGCATACATTATGACATTTTAAATCATTTTGTTGTATTTAGTTAATTAAAATAATTGAAAGTTTTCCCTCATGCACTTAAATTTCCAAGAAATAACTTTACATTAGAAAATTTTAGACATAGATCGATTAATTGTTTTATGCCTTGACAGTTTCGATTTGTTTTTTCAATAATATGTTTAATGTTTTTTCATAGTTGTGAGTGTCTCAGTTTCTTTATGATTGCATTATAGTATCTGAAATATAAATAAGTGGTTTTCATTGTAATTTGTATTTTAAATGTAAGAAATTTATTTATTTTTTTATTAAAAATTTTCGTATTTATGACATTTTCGAATTTCACATTTTTTTTTTCTTTCTTAAAAGGAATTGCAATCAAAATAATTAAATGAATCAAATAATATCAATAACCTTTTGTAATTTTTCATTGTATAACTTATATGGTAATGCATCACTAATTTACTCTTTTCTTTACAGTATGTGCAATTAGTGTGTTAAATAGGGATACTTGCAACTTAACTGTTCGAAGTAACATGAATTATAATGCATTCATTTTTCTTGTCATGTCATAATTATACATGTAAATAAAGCTTTCGTTTTTAAAATTATGACAAAATTATGAATTAAATTTTTTTTTATCCAAATGCAAATTAATCGCTTTTCAAAAAACATGTTTTTCACTGTCATTATCCATTAAAAAGAGGATTCCATACAATTTTGCTTTTATTTTTATGGATAGAAATGAGCTCCTTTTTAAATACGGCATGCTCTTTTTCCAGCAATGCTTAGATTAGCTACTTATTTTCAAATAATAATTGTGATTGTTTATTTTTTCATGAAGTATTTCATACCTAGAAATGCTCTTTTTTTTTTTTTTATTACGAATCAAGTAATATTTATTCTGCATTGAATGATTTTATTTTTGAAGGTGATTTTTCTTCAGTTTGGGTTTAAACAAATAAAAAAAAGAATAAAAATTCTACTTGTGGAATATGTAGCTTTGTGATGAGCGATATATTATATTTGATCCAAGAAAAAGTTCTTTTCATCTCAAAACAATGGCTTTTGTTATTTTTCACTAAGTTCAATAAACTAATAAAAGATTAAAATATAATTTAATAATTTTCATTGAAGCTTTAATGTTTTGTGATGAACATCAAAATGCAGAATTTAAATGTATACTTCATCTTTGAATAATTGAATAAATTGTGGTAATCATGTGAGATATTGCATGAATATCTTCTTTTGTTGCAGACTTATTTGACTGCAGCAGTAAAGTTTTGTAGAGTGGAAAAATAATTTACTTCAAGTTTAATTTGGTTAAACTTTCCAAATTTAATGCCCTTTGATTATACATCTTCCATATAATCTGTTAAAAACTCGCTACTGTATCTACAAACTAGTTGGTAGTAAATGAGATTCCCCCCCCCCTTCATTTATTAGATGATGTTCGGAATCTACGTTATTTTTGAAGTGTATCAGAACATGTCATTTCTATTAGACAAAAAAATTTCGAAAGGTTAAAAACTATCAATGATGCTAAAAAATTCAATTCCTATAAATCGTTAAGGCAAATCTTGCGAACAGTTTTGAAATTTTTCACTGCTTAAAAATTTTGTGGTTCTACGATCTCTTGTGAAACAGACGAGTATTTCTAATGCTACGGAAATTCAATGAAAATTAGTTTTTTCATAGTTTTATTGATTTTATGCACAAAAATTTATTTCCTTAAAATAATATTATGCTTCCAATTTCTGTAGTACTTATATTCAAGACATTCCTTCGTTGAATTTCTCACATTCCCTTATAGGGTTTTTCACAATTCCCAAACGGTACATGTATCACAATTTTAGAGCTACTGCTATGAAACATAACCAGAATATTTCTTAATAAAATTAGGTCTAAAAGATTCAATAATTTTTCAATGGAGCGAAATTGACATTTCTAAGTTGCAGATGTTATATGGTTGATATTATTTAAATAATCGATCGTAAGGAATGTAGTTCACTCGTTGCACGTAATAGTTATATTTGGAAAATGCGGACATCTTTTTTGCAAGACTAAGATAACTTCTATTGTCTTTTAGATAAACTATAACAATATGTTCTATTCATACTAGAGAAAGTAAACTGTTACATTCTTTTATATACCTCTAGCAATTCAAGTATCACAAATTTCGAACGACTGTTATAAAGCTTAAGCAGAATATTTCTTTATTAAATGTCTCTAAAAATGCAAGCATTTTTTAATGAAGCAAAACTAATATTGTTAAATCCCAGATATTATATGGTTGATATTGTTCCATAAATAATCGTTTGTAAGTTAACTTTAGGGATATACTCCACAATAGCCTCAATGTACATACTTGTTATTTTTTGAAGGAATAAAAAAAGAATAACAATAAGGACATTTTTTTTGTACAAAATCTGAGATAGTTTCTATTGTCTTTAAGAGATAAACTATAAATATTCTCTATTCATACATGTGACTAAACTATTACTTCCCTTTTTGTTCGAATACATGCATTGCTCCCTATGGTGTTTCTTATTAGTTTATTGACTGCAGATTGCTCTCTTTTATGATATACCGATAGGTAATAACTATATTGTTATTGATGTGGAGGATGAAAAAAAATTCAAATTCGAACAGCAATTACGTCATTGATTGTTGTAGAATATTCGTGGTAGACATGAAAGGGGTTTTCCGCCATAAACTCATTCATGGCATTCGAAACGACATTTGCAGCCATGGAAAGGGCACAATTTAATCGATAACGTCTACATTGTTACAGTGTTCGAGCATTCTGAGTAGGGCATGAAAAGAGGATGTCATATAGTCTATGTCCTTTTTCATTTTCAAAGAATCTTCAGTTGAACTGGCAGTTAGATTTTATGTATTGATTCTTCAATAGTTCTTTTTTTGTTATTATTTTGTGGTGAGGCACTCTACTGATCTGAATCTTTTGCGACAGAAATATATTATTGTGAATGGTTAGTACTTTTTGAAAAAACTAGTGTATAGTATTCCTGGGAGTTTTTTTCTTTAGTAATTTGTAAATAAAAAAGTTCTAATTATCTACTTAATCAGCGAATCTCTCAAACATTCTTATTATCATAAATGTATCGAAAATATGAATGTTTTTTTTTTTTTTTGGTTTAAAATTTTGTAATTTTCGGCAAATGTTGATTTGATTTTTCATTCTATATAAATTTAGAAAATATGTTTATTGCGAGGAAGGTTCAAGAAGTACCCGTGTTAGGTATGAGAAATGGGTTAACTCACTGTCGGTCTTGTCTTCTGATTGGTTTTCTTTTTCTTTTACGCAACTTTATTGATACGATGCCGTCGTATCTCAGAGAATTGTTAGTATAATTTTCCCGGCCTATGAGACCATCTTCTTTTTATTTGAAGCAAATAACCGAAAGGAACCTTTTATTTTGATTTTGACTTGTTTTTCGGTGCATAATGATGAATCCAGGTCTTATCGACGGTAACAATTCGACAGAAAAGGACGACTACGTGACGCGGCAGGAATGATATTTTTATTTAGCAGCAAATGACTGCCGCATCAGAACTATCTATGAATCAGTGTCACATTTCTTTTGGCGACATTAAGCAGTTGGAAGCACACAGTGGCCAGTTTACAACTTTTCTCAGTAGTGCCATCATCATGAGCACGGGTTCTTTTTGAACCACCCTCATAAATATTGAAGTTTGATAGTGAAATACTATTTATTAATATTAAGCGAATACACAGCGTTCTTATTAACACACAAATATTTAAAAATTTAATGAGCGATTCAAAGTCTAATGTTGATTTGATTTTTCATTCTGAATTTAGATATAAATATGTTTATTATTTTATTATTAATAATAACAAAATATGAAAGTTGTCTGAAACTCCTCAATCGTCATCATGTACATCGTTTCCAATAGCTCTCGTGTTCCTTCTAAGTGCGATGTTATTGAACAATCAAGCCATTAAAGGTACATTTTTTTTCTGTTTGATTTTCATAAAAAAAGGAATTTTCTTAGAATTTCTTTTTATAAATGTGATTTTTTTTAATGCAATCACATAGCCTTGAAATCTGAAAAGCTTATTCCAAAAAATAGTGCAGTAGCATACTCAAGCTCAAAATAAAAATTCAATTAGAATTGAAATACGAGTTTGTTTTTGGTTTGGTTTTTTGTTAACGTCGCTCTAGAAGCAACACGAGGGCTGTGAGCAATGGACCTTGTAATTTTGAACCTTGGTCAAGTAACGAGGACGACATCTGAGTTGGCACCTCCCCCTCATAACTTCCAAGCCAACGGAAGGAATTGGGCCCCGACAGATTTAACGTGCATCAGCCCCGGCTACACGGAGGGTCTATAGTGGCATCAAGGTTTGAACCCGTGACTCGACGAAAACAGCCCGCCATGAGTCCGTGGCCATAAATTCAACCAAATTGAGCATCTATTCTAAACTTCTAACCTGTATCAAGACATCCCTCAAGACCAATTCTTTTTTAAAAAAAATAGCAATAACCAAAATTCAACAAGATCTGAATTTTTCAAAGCAATAGATTTTCATTCCGCCTGAACTCTCCACTATTCCCACTCACAGTACATAAGAGCATCAATTTTAACCATTCATCTTCACAGTATTCAGATTCGGACTTCGTGGTCTAGGAGCCTGCGAAACTCAACTTCAGTTTCAAAGTATTGGAGAGATCCTTCACCACGAAGTGAGCCTGAGTAGTAATTTTATCTTGGAACGGTTTAGATTTTGAATTTCTTCTTGACAAGTTTAGCATTGTTGTGAAATTTCTTTTAACCATTTATGTGTAGTTGGGTTCTGTTCATTTTAATGCATTGTGAATTGAAAGCATTCTTAAGTTTCCTCTACAGTTCCCTCCATATCTTTCAAAGTGAGAATAAACAATTAGTTTAAATATTGTATGTAATCTATATCCGAACTACAGCAAAATGATACAAAACTTCACCATAATTCACTTCTAGAATATGCAAGAAAAGTGCTTGCATCGTCTATTAACGGAATGCTATTTTAACCTTAGTTCATAATTTATTAGAACTCTGATATTACGCAATGAAATAATAATAAAAAAAAAACCCATAAAAATCAGCTGCTTCAAAACAAGGTTAATATGACAAACTGAACTGTCACAGAACAGCGGCGATGCAAGTCATAATATAGATTGTTTTAGAGCGTTTACATTGAGAGCGAGCCCATAAAACGACTTCGCTATATTTCTCCTCGCACCGCAAAATATTATTACCTTGATTTTTCAGCTGTGAAAATTGCACGCTGAAAACATACACGGCATGTTTTCTCACACATTTTTGTGGTTTATACCTTGCTATTTTAGTGCTGCTTTATCTTACAGCAAAAACCAAGACCGTGATTTAGAATTTAATAGAGAAGCATCATACGTGTTGACAACTAATTAAATAAAATATAAATTGAAAGGCGAAAAAAATCGTGTGTTGCGTGACTGAAGGAAACGGAAAAAAATATTGCTTTTACAAGTATGCGATTTTTTCTAAACTTCAAGGTCATTACGTTATTTGTTTGATGCATTCATTTATTGTTGATATTTCGTATTTTGAATCAGTAATGCGATGACGTGTCCAAATAAGTTCACTTAATCATTCGGTTTTGCAATTTCCTCGCGTCGAAAACCTCCCCGATTCTTCATAAAAAAATCAAATAAAGAAAGAAAAAAACACTGTGCGACTGTTAAACCCGTTAATCGATCTGCATCGTTCGTGACAAATCGGGTTAATTCATTAAGAATAATTCCTTACCTGTCTCCGTCATTCGTTTCTTGAAGTGACGATATTCGAAGATAAAAAGGGAGATTAATGCCTCTCGCGCTCTCTAAGAGAAAAAAGTTCTCGTTAAAAGGAAATACAGAAGAGATAATATTCATACTGTTTCACATTTTAAATCAATGTTTCTCTCTCTCTCTCTCTCTTTTTTCGTAATTTCTGAAAGTAAGAATACTCACTGATAGGATAAAAAAAAAATCGGTTTTTTAGATTGAGATTGATAATTTGCATTAAAAGTCGTCTTTCATAATTTTGAACCTCGCTCTGCGATATTGGGTTCTATCGTGATTTTCCCTTCAATAACTCTATGGGTTTTTTTTTTTACCGATTGTATTTGAATTCAGAATTCCTTCCTATAAAATGAAACGTGATTTATGTTGATTAGAAAGGAATAAAGCAGTGTAGTGAATAGATTAGATAAATTACATTTATAAGGAACGAAGAGTTGAATAATAAAAGTTGTTGAAAGTTAGTTATAGGTAAGAAATATAAAATAGAGATAGTGACCTGAATTTATCGAAAGAAAATATCCAGACCAGCTGTACATAGATCAAAGTGTTTCCGAATTATAACTAGGAAGGTTCAATTTAGGACTTAGGACTCGAACCCTCAACTCCAGTTATTCTACTCACTCGAACACAAGTGGGCTGGTAAGAGATAAATTAAATAAGAATTCTAAACATCAGAGCGTGTTTAAACAGTTTAACAAAAGAGAAAGTAAAGAAGATAATAAACTTCAAATAATCATAACTTTCAAGGTAATGGATTGGTTGTCATCTTAACTTTGTTATTGATTTCTTCAGACTGTTGCTTGCGATTCTTTTAGTTAAGATTATTCTGGGCCGAAGAAAGAATACCTATGCGGGCGTTACGGATGAAGTGAGAAGGACGACTATTGAGCTTGCAAACTACATCTCAAAGTGAGGACAATGGGCATCGAAAGTTTTAATACGCGAACTATAAGTCTTTAGCGGCATCAGGACTATATTTTTTTAGTGAATTTGGAACTTTTGATTTATGCATCATTTGAAGATAAATATGTAATTGATGTACATTTGTGTGGGGATGTAAAAACAGATATTAATTAATCACTGGTAGATTAAATACTCCCCGAAAATGGTTTTCCGATAGTGTACGCCGGTATAGATTTAAAAATCCGTTTTTTGATACAGATTTCATGTTTCTAGCTTATTGTATACCATCCGGAAAGATACCCCCCCCCCCTCCATCTGGGAATAGATGTGCTATGATGTATCCCTTGTATGACCGTAAAAAAGTATTTACCAGGGATTTTTTGTTTCTGTTTTATTAACCGCTCCCCCTCCCTCCAAGTAATAAAATGTTTTCAATGTTCCCCATATACAAATAAAACAAACTGAAATATTTTTTTATTTCAAGAAAGTGCATTTATAAAAGGTAGGTAGTTTGAGCTGTCCGATCTACTTTAAAATCGGTCGTTTAGTGTATTCAATTTGGCACCTATTTAGATACAATAGTCTGTAAATTTAAGTATTTCATTAAATACTCAATTTCGTTGATCTGGGGTCATATTGCTGTGTGGATTTCTTACATTCTTATGCAAGCAGTTCAGACTGTGCTGACATTCGTGTTGTTACATTCCTGTAAGTGCGGATTTATAACATTCTTGTTAAGTAGTTCTGATTCTGGTAGTTGTAACATTATGTGTGAAAACGTCACCTATAAAGAACTAATGAGAGATATGAATACAGTCTGATAATGAGGAATGGAAAATTAAGCTGAAAAATAATTAAAACAAAGGATAGGAAAAACAGCAAAATACTCGTACGGGGTCTTAGTAGCTTGATGGTCGTGGTCGCGGCCGGCTGGTTTTAACGAGTCATGGGTTCGAGCCTTGATGCCATTAAAGACCCGCTGTATAGCAGGGCCCTCCATATCGTGGCTCAAAGTTCTTCGGTTGTCAAGGTGGGGAAGTTAGGAGAGGGATACGTCAGCTCAAGGGCCGTCCTCGTCACATGACCGAGGTTCAAAATTACGAAGTCCATCACCATTAGCCCTAGTGTTGCTTCTCAGTGTGAAGTTAATAGAATCAATCAAAAATACTCTTATATATCAAAGCATATGTTAAATAATCGTACTCCCCCTTCCTTCTCTTAGCATACATACATACATACAAAAACATTTATATATATATATATATATATATATATATATATATATATATAGTATTTGTGAAAATGTATTTCCCCCCTCCTGATTGCTTCTGAAAATGCCTTATATATTGAAAGCAAAAGGCACAATTTACTTCAGTTTCTAAACCCGCATTTTCATGTATCAAAATTGGAATTATTGAATGGAAAAAATCTCTTGATCTTTAGAATAGAATAAAATCATACTAAATGAGAAGCAATAAAAATTTAACGCAAAACTGTAAATCGTTTGAAAAATCACTGAAGGTTCTGTTGTATCAGAGGTGGAATCAGGTTTCATAAGTATCAAATATGCTTTCTGAGCTGAAAATAACAAGTTTTAAATTTTAAATTCAAAAACACCTGCGCCGAATGTTACTACGCAATTCCTTCGAAGACTCTGATTCCTGTAGTTTTTGCACGACTCGGCGCAGTTATTGTAGTTTTGTGAAAACGTGAGAGTCGTATGTGAATGTTTGACGGATTATAATGTCATTTCGCTAGTTTGAATCGCTCTGCTGTTTGCGTGAAAAAGCAATATTTTTGTCTGCGCATATTGTGAGATGACTTTACTTTCATGTATTTATGAAACAAAATTATTCTTTTTAAGAAGCAAAGTGCTATGCGCAGAATGTACTGATCAAAGAATCAAAGAGGGAACGAAACCATGGAGAGATCTTACAAAATTATTCTAAATGAATTTTATAAAAAAAAAATCTACAAATATTTGAAGTAGAAAATTCCTAGGCAAATACATTTTACGCTCAGCTTACGACCTGTGATGCTTACGACCATCTGCATTTACGACCTCAAAAAAAAAAAAAAGAAAAAAGATGAATAAAAGTGGTAAAAAAGAAAACTAGATTGAAAAGGTCAAAAAGATGTACAACAGAGTATATTTTATTCATTATGCACACTAACCATGCTAATAGATATAGAATTGTTTTATTGTAAGTACTATTGTCATAACGCATTTGAATGAAAATAATCTTAAAAAATATAAACCCAATTTGCGATCTATTAATCTGAATGGAATTCAATGGTAAGTTGACCCTGTAAATGAGACTGACGAAAACAATAATAAACCAAAAATGGCTTCCTAAAAATACATAAAAATGATTTAAATCATGAATTGGCGATTTGATTTGATTGTGTTTATTATCGTCGCTCTGAGAAGCAACATGTGGGCTGTTGGCGACGGACCTCGTAATTTCGAACCTCGGTCAAGTGACGAAAACGACACCTCAGCTGGCACCTCCCTTTCCAAATTCCACACCACGTCAACAGGAAGACTTAGGATCTTGACTGGATTGGACGTGCCTCAGCTCCGCTACTTGGCGGATCTTTAGTGGCATCAGAGCCCAAAACTACGAATCGATGAAAACAACGCCGGCCTCGAGTCCGCGACCATGACCACTAGACTACCGCGGCCTCGTAAATTAGCGTAATTAATTTCGATGGCGTTATAGCGAATGCGTTAATTACTCATGTGAAATTTGTATTCTAATTGAGGATAGCTTCACTTAAATATCATATTAATTTGAGAACATATTTTAATTGTAGAGAGAAGTTAATTTGAGGAGAATCGTGTATATATATATATATATATATATGTGTGTGTGTGTGTGTGTGTGTGTGTGTGTGTGTGTGTGTATAACGAATTGTCCTCGTTGTGATTTAGAGATATAGTGACCCAATAATAAGCATCCAAAAATCTTTAACCAATTTATTCATTCTTTTAATAATCACTATCAAAATAAATGAATTACACATGGAAACGTTATCTTCAAACCTATTCAGATATTTGCGCTTTTATTACAGTTGCTCTAACTTTTATAGCGTTCTTCTGTATTTCCTCTATCATCTCAATACACTCTCTCCTATTCACTGCCCTCTGGAGCTTACCTTCTTTATTTAGATATGGGAATAATGGCCACGAGGCACTCTAGCGATCTCTTTCTTTTCCGGTGGGGTTTATTATCTTCGGTAAATGTGGGAGACGCGCCCCCGTATGACCCAAGCGATCCTTCACTATTTTCGAACCTTCATCTTGTCAACCAATTATATATATATTTTTTTTCAATTTTTTCAAATGTCTAGATGGCAATTACACTTTGTTTGGCACGGTATAGCCTCATCTGGCTGTTACGCCACTAAAGTCCATCACATCACTACACTTTATCTATGTAGCAAGGTGTATTTGCATAGATTATGGTTCTTTCATAAGGCAAAATTCTCATATCATACATCTTAATAAATTTGCTCCAGAGGTTACTTAATGGTAAATGTACTTGAGAACCCGTTGCAAATGTTTTTATCAACATTTATGACAATTGTTGCGGATTAAAAAACTTGAAAGAAGTTGAAAAGATTGATAAAGGAGAAAAGAATGTTATATGCAATAACACATAAAAAACGATTCACGGACTATTCTTAATTCAAGCAGTTTAATGGGCTCAATATGGGTATCTAAAATAACGGCAATTTATCCTCTATATTTAATTTTTTTCGATTTTTAATATAATTTTGAATAGAAAATTTTTCAGCATATTCATATTTTTCAGTTTCAAATTATTAATTATTTTGAATCAATTTTTGATGTTTATTCTTTCTCTCTCAACTGAAGTCTCAAAAATTTTAAACCCTATTTTTATATCCATAATTACATCAGCAGTTTTTCCGAATAAAAAAAATGAGAAAATAATGCAATGCATAAAAATAAATAAAAAAAATTATGTATTTTCCTCAATTCTGAAAATTTGAGCCATTTTCGATAAATTGATTGATTTTAAGTCATTTTGTGAGACAAATTAAAACGAAACTGACTGTTAAAAAGAGTAAAAAACTAAACCACTTTTACGTTGCGTCGACTTTTATTGAAAAGTTTCCATATGAGCCCTAATAAATATACCCCACAGACGCTAAAATTCATTGTCCCAGTTTCTTGTTACAAAAAGGATCTTTGGCCGGCTTGTGTGTTAGACATGCCTTACGCTTCTTCCTACTTCACTTTATCCATGGGTTCTTTCATTTAATTTCCTGACGTCAACAAAAATGAATATGACCTTAGGGGCTTACTCTGAAAAGGAATGGATCATATACCGTTGCTCGAATAGCTAACTCCAACCCCGTTGCATAATCAACATGAGCCGCAGAACCTTCATTACTTAAAACCCCGTTAATGATTCATTCTCCTCTTTCCTACTTTTTCCGCTCTCATGAGATCTGTCCCATGCATTGTCGTCCGTTCAAATAGCGCTCTCACAAGTGGCATTAAAAGCATTAATTTTTTAAGTATTTATTTGCCTCCCGAGGATAAAATGCAGAGAAGGAAGAGTTTGAAATATAATTGTTTCCCATTTACATATCCATTCAGTGGCGGCGATTAGGAGGAGAGAGAGAGAGAGACTTTTTCGTGGTGGCCACAGTAGCCTAGGGGTAATGATCGCGGACTCGCGATCGACCTTGTTTTCGTCCTAAGTCCTTTCCTAACGTCCTATGTCCCAAGTCCTTTCGTTAGCGTTGTGTGACAGTTTGGAAAAGAGGGAAATTGCGGGTCTGCCGCCAATAGCTTTCGTGTTGCTTCTCAGTGCGACGTTAATAAACCCCCAATCAAATCAGTCTTATCACCTAATTATCTTTCTTTTCGTTTGTTTAATTACTGTAAAATTTACCTCGCGGAAATATGTATAAAATGCAATGCCGCACTTCGAGGCATGGTTGTTAAAACTCATGCTTGGTGGCTAATCGTTATGTAAATCACCACAACAAATATTGGAGACTCGGGCAGTAGGTATAGCATGTGTTGCCTGGAAGGGTAGCGAAGGTAGTTGAATTTGTGAAACTCTGCGCCTGTGGTGGAAACAAAGACACTTAACGTTGTTTTAAAACTGTGACTAAACATATGATTCTGAGAAACCTATTTTACATATCTTTTTTTTTTACTATAATTAATTGCGTTATTTTAAACACATAATTAAACTTTATTAGTGCAAGCAATTTATGAAAACATTTCCCCCTTATATATTGTGTTATGTAATTGGGTGTAAAACCAGGCCTTCCAGTAAATTCATTGGTTGGATTTCGGCAGCATCATATTTCGGTGTTTATTTTAAGCAAACCATTCTTTTTTAAAGAAATTATCAACGATCATTATTAATTTCATGAAATACTTCTATTTGATAGTAATACTTATGTAATGGTGTTCATTTTTGATGGAAGATATATTGTATAGTGTTAATCGAAATTTCAAAAAACTACTACACACACTATTATTGAAGCTAAACCACAGTAAAGTTAATACAAAACAATCGATTTTCACTTCTCGGTCCCAGTTCATAAAGACAGCATCGTAAACTTAACAATTTGTAACTAAAGTTTGAATTTTTTTTGTGTGTATGTACCTTCCCCCTCCTTAAACTTCTCGAATAATAGAGGGTTGTTCAATAAGTCCTTAAAAAAACAAATTTATTTTAGGTAGAATTTATTTTTTTTAAATTTTTCAACAAAATCTCCTTTTAGCTCCCTTTAGCTCCTTTCCAAGCGTTTGTCCAACTTTTATATGTCTTCTGAAAGGTAAGATTTCGAAAGGTCCTCAAAACTGGCATGTGTTTGAGTGATGACCTCTTCGTTCGACATGAAACGTTGTCCACCGTTCCATTTTTTAAAGTCTGGGGGGAAAAGTCACTGGAGGTCAAATCGAATGAATACAGGGGATGTTGTAATAATTTGAACTTTAATTCCATGACTCTGGCCATCGCAACTGCACAGGTGGTGCACCCATGCATTGTCTTGATGGAAGATTATCTTTTTCTTTTTCAAATAAGAACGTTTTTTTCTTGTTTACTTTGCTCAATCGGTGCAATAACGACGCATAATATTCTCAAATTATTGTTTTTCCTTTTTCCAAGTAATCGTGTAGATGATTCCGCGTGCATCAAAATAAATAAATAAATAAAGTCGTCATCCCCTTTCTGGCCGATTTCACTATTTTTGTTTTCTTCAGAGCCCGTTCGCCTTCAAAAACCCACTATTTTGACTATGTCTTTGTCTCTGGAGTGTAGTAGTATATCCGTGCACAGGTGTATATCGACTCAGAAACTAGTCAGGATTGCGGTGAAAAAGCGCCAAAATAGCCTCAGAGTCTATCACGCGATTGCGTTTATTTTCACTGAGAGCAAATACGGCACCCATCTTACCGCGCTTTTTTCACTCCCAATTTTTCCTGCAAATTTGAAAACACAGTACCTTGCGATATACCAATGGCAACAACCATTTAGTGCATTTTGATTCGTCGATGACTCAAAACCATATCGTGAATTTTGTCAATCATTCAAGGAGATAGTCACTTCCATTGGACGTCCCGAACGACGTTAATCTTTTGTGGATGTACAGCCACGTTTAAACTCATTTAGCCAATTGTAAACAGTTGCAAACACAGGAGCAGGTATGCGTGAACTTCATCCAACTGAGCTTTGATCTCTTTCCGGGTATTAAGCCTTTTCAATATAAGTGTTTAATCACCGCTCGAAACCCACTCTATTTCCATTTTTCTGAATAAACATAAGTTTCTTGCTTTAATCGAAAATAAAAAGGAACCTATGTGATGAAAATAACTGAGACTTAAACAGTTGTCTAATGAGTCCTGATGCTTAGTAAAAACAAACCAGTTTCGATACTACGAGTGCCATCTTTTGGATTTTATAAGGGCTTATTGAACAATCTTTGTTTTTGTTGCCCATAATTTTTTTTTGCTCTTTCCCACTTTTAATTACCATTCGCCCCCACTATGACCACCGACTGTTTTTACGTAAAAGGTATTTTTTTTTAAAAATGATCTTTAAGCAGAAATTGCTCTTCCGACACCATTCGCAACGTCTTTGTCTCTTGCCTTCGGATTTTGTAAGATGCTCCATTCGGTTGATCGAGACTCATTGCTGTTTCAACATTTTAGTCTTTTTGCTGCAAATGTAATTTAAAGGAGATTACGAAATAATGATATAACTGCAAAAATATTAAATTAATTCCTCTCTTCAGTTCTAATAAGAGAAAGAAGAAGCAGTTGATTTGTTCTTATTTGTATTCATTTTTACTTTTCCGTATGAACCAGCAGAATAGCGCGAGTTCGTTTTCTAATTAAAAAGAAATGGCTTATATTCTATGTCACATACCTCAAAATGGCAACACAACATCTTAAAGCGCGTGTCTTAGAACATGCGAAATCTTCACCCCTTGTTCTTGTTTCAGGCAACGGTAGCCTAGTGGTCATGGTTTCAGACTCTTGGCCGGCAGTTTTCGTTGAATCGCAGGTTCAAGCCTTCGCCACTAAAGACCCGCAGTGTAGCCAGGGGCAGCTGATGCACGTTAAATCTGTCGGGGCACAAAGTCCTCCCGCTGGCGTGGTGTGGAAGTTAGGGGAGGGGGTGCCATCTCAGATGTGGTCTTTGTCACTTGTCCGAGGTTCAAAATTATGAGGTCCGTAACCAATAGCCGTCGTGTTGCTTCTAGTGCGACGTTAATAAAAACTAAACCAACACAAACCACCCCTTTTTTCTATGCTTTCTTATATTTTACTATTTATTTATATGTTTCGAAATGAAGAAAAAATGCCCTTTTCATTTGATTAAGAGGTTGATTATTTGTTCACGTCGCACATAGAAGTAACACGAGAGTTATTGGCGATGAGACACTTGATTTAGAGAAAAAATCAAAAACCGACAAAATAAAGATTTTATTAGAACATTTTGGTAAAAGATGACTATAATTTGCTTTATTTATCTTACGACAGTCTATAAAATTTTTCTTCGTTTGTTAAACGTATATATTATAATTACTCATCTTTATGCAATAACCGATTCGTGACGCCAAAGACTTTATTTATAATTTTGCGCACATTCTATAAGAGGAAAAAAGTACTTCTGGAACGCATGAAGCGCGCAAATTTTTAACTTGCCAATTTTTTTTTTATGTCAGAATTAATACTTTCGAATTCATCCATGATTCGTGTCTAATATCTGCGTGTGCTTGCGAAGTCTTAAATCAGATTAATATTATTGTAAAAATATTTAAAAATACGAATTATTAGCCTAGATGTAAACTGAAATACTTCGCTTAAAATTTATTTTACACTGCAAAATTTGCAATTTTTTTTAGAATTGTTCAAAAGCGTTGTATTTATTCGGGGATGACTTCTTTTGGAGCTGCGATACGGCTTCATTGAATGTAACATTTCGCAGCTAAAAATTTCCCGACCTTGAAATTCAACTTCACTCAACTCCATCGATTGGAACATGACTCTTTTTTAAAGTATTCGAAATTAATTTTAGTTCCGTGTGCACGTGGATGATAAGAAAACTTTAAAAAATTTCTATTTCCTCAATTCTGCACCACGAAAATCCTTGACCCAGATTTAATCCAGTTAAAATGGCAATTCTTTTACTCTTCCGAATTTATATATTAACGTGATTTCGTAATCTTGTTCTTTTTTTAAAGCCAATCATCTTAAATTCCGAGAAAGTTTGCTTAGAATCAAAGATTTTTTTTTTTTTTTTTTTTTTTTTTTTTTCGTTTAAGATAATCGAGATCGTAAAGAGTTTCATATTTTGCAATTTTCCACTTTGCTGTTAAAAAATAATCAAGCTTTCAAATAATATTCGCTGATTTCAGAAATATCGTCGTATTACTTAAGGGAGTTTGATTAATAGAACACTTAAAAATTAAATTTTGAGACTAAAAAAACACGCCGAGCTATAGAGGGAAAAAAAAAATTTACATGCGTTTTACTCAAAATGTGTTTGTATAGGAATCTGGTACATTTTCTTAAAAATTTACATCATCCACAGTTCTGATATTCTTTACATTATAATATTAGTTTATTTTATTATAATATTAGTTTAATTACGCATTTTGGAGCAAACCCTCACTCGTCTTCAACTAAAGGGTATTTAATATTATTACTTATCCAACTTCTTAAGGTGGGTTCGAGTCAGGATTGAATCCTCATCAATGTCATTTATCGCATAATTTCTCGTCCGTTATCTCCGTCAGCCTTCTATCAGCTTCTCTCATTTATTTCTCAACACTCGAACCTCCAATCTACTATGAACATTAAATCTGGTCAAGTTCCCAAGTCCTCCCGTAAGCGTGTTGTGGAAGTTTGAAGAGAGAGGTGCCAGCTCATCCTCATCACTTGACCCAGGTCAAAATTCTCTAGCGCTGTTTCTCAAAGCGACGTCAACAAATAATCACTATCACTCCGATCTATCATTGCTGCTGCAGATTCCTCCTTGTATCCTAGTGTCTATTCCTCAATTTATTGTAACTCTTGCTTTGCATAATCTATAAGTTTTGTTAGAACCAGCAAAAACCTTAGAAATGTTCATAAGAACATTTGAAGGGAAGTTGGCTATCTGATCGCTACACACACAAAAAAAAAACTTAATTGATATATCTACGATCAATCAATTGCTCGGAAAGAATTCCATCGCACTAGTCAAGAAATTACCATAAGCAGAATATTGTCCAAAGACCGTATGATATATTGCATATTGTGTGGACATATGATGGATAATATCAATGTGTATATATATATATATATACTGAAAATTTATGAAAGAATAATTTAAAATATTTAAAAAGACAAAAATCCAGAAAGAAATGTAACAATGAAAGAAAAATAAATGAAAATATGGAACCCAGCAAGTCAAAAAACAATATCGGGCTGAGGACCGATTAAGCGGGGTTAAACTAGTTTAATGGTACCAACCTTCCCCCTTTGCGACTTGGTAGGCTGAATTAGGAAATCCAAATTGCAAAAGAATTCATGATTAAAAGATACAAAAAGTTCAGCGATAAAATCTACAAAAATAAAATCTATAATTCCTGGTAGGCTGAATTGGGAAATCCAAATTACAAAAGAGTTCAATGATTAAAAATGCAAAAACTTTCAACGATAAAATTTACAAAATAAAATCTATAATTCTGAAAATTATCAACAAATCAAAATATAAAAATTACTTACAAAATTCAAAGAAATGAAGATTCAAATATGTGAGTAGTAAGACGGAATTTTCTTTAAGCTTCAAGATGTATATCACATACTCAAAATGAAAGAAATATAACACATCATCACCATATAAATTGAAAAAAGATTTAAATCATTGTTTGATTGGTAATAAAATGTAAAAGGATGCAAACAATTGGTTGGTAATAAGTTGTACGGTAAAGGAGTATAACGGTCCAGAGAGTGAGTAAAAATGTAAGCTGTGTAAATGTAAATAAATAAATAAATTCTCTTCTCCTGATAAATAATAAATAAATTCTCTGATTATATATATATATATATAATCACGTTAAATCTGTCACGTTAATTCATTTTTTTGTTTAAACTGTTCCATCTATTTTTATGGATTGGTAAATGGGGTGTTTCGAAATTCATGGACAAAAATTTAAGGGGTGATAGGAAACATGTAAACATTCAATTTTCACCCTGCAATGCATAGGCGGAAAGCAACCGATGAACCAGTAGACGGCGCTGTAATGGATACGATTTTAGGAGGCATGTATTGGCCATCCCAATCAACGTTAGAAATGACAATATGTAAGAAAACTCGCGCTTTATGCTTTCCATTACAGAACTGTCTAGTGGTTCAGCACTTGTTCTCCGTCTATGCATTGTAGGTTTAAAATTGCTTGTTTAGATGTTTTCTATCACCTCTTAAATTTTTACCTTTGAGTTTTGAAACACCCTGTATATCTTTGTCTCAATGGTACGGTAATAATGTAAATTTGAAATTCTATTCAGTTAAAAGATTATCCTTTTAGCCGTATTCATTTACGCAATTTTTTCTAAACATAAGAGATAACAAAAAATTTATATACGTATGGCCATATCCATTCATAGCGTACTTCGTAACCGAAACAATTTCATCTTCAACTTGAATTGTATTCGTTTGGCGTTTAAAATCAGAGTGCTTTATCCATGATACCTTTATTTATGAAAAATAATTTATTAATTATATCGCGTGCCAAAAGATGAAAAGGTTGAGAAATAACCTTGCTCTTAATAGGGGAGGGTTGCGATTGCAGAACACGTTGGCATGAAAGGTCGTGGCGTGGAAAAATGGAGTGTTACGTGCGGGATTAACAGAGTGAGGGACCAATGTCATGTAATCATCTGATTCAGTATCACGAAATTGTCGCTTAATTGCTCGATGTGTGGCTTCAAGGCGTTCATAATTAAATTGAATGAATACCATTAACACTCTTCCCGCTAACATATCTCTGTAGAAATAGAAATGTATAACTTGCAGCAAGAATTTTGTTGCATCTTTTTGTATAAAACTTGTCGATTTGATTGAATGTTCGTTCTAAAATCAGCGTATTTGATTTATACGAATTTCAATTGGAAAAATAATGCCCCTATGACTGTAACCTTTTTTATTAATGACCCGATTTCAACAATTTTTGTTGTACCGGAAAGATACGCGTATCCTTTATGTAATGTACAAATCCCTTTTAGACATAGTATTCATTCCTTTCTATGCAGCTGAGTCAAAGCGTGACAAGTCGGAAAAATCCTTTGGATATGACTGCGGTTGTAGTTGTCGACACTGACTTTAATGGCAGCTTACACCTTGTCGTCAGAGCGAAAATTGAGCTAAGATGCTCTTCATAATCGTCATCTGATCGTGGTTCGAAATTACAAGGCGGTTAGTGGACCTTGTTGTCAGGTGGCTGTTGAAAAACGTATAAAAATATTCAATTAAATTCTAGAATAAATTAATTTTAGGAAAATAGAAAAAAATTTAACTGGTGGCTTTGCTAATTTCGTTAACGGTTTTTTTAAAGATATATCCTGGTTATAAATAGCGTTTCATCTTTGGTAGCGAGCTCATTCGATGATGAAAGTTTCGAGTTTTTATATTGAGTAGTGATCATCTTCCCAACCTAAACCACTAGTTCACCAAAAATGAATATTGATTAGCGTAAAGTTAAAATATTTCCGAAGAAGTACTGTGCTACAGAAAAGTACTTCTACTGAAGCACTTTTCACTATCATGAAAAAGAAAATGCCCTCTTCAAATTTCCAATGCATTTTTATTCTCGCTAGAAAAACATTTTATGTGCAAAACTTTGTTAACGTCAACAACAAAAAGAATAAAAATAGACGATTCTTCCGTAAAAATAAATTATTAAATTAAGTATTAAGAAAGAGCAAGCAATAAATTATGAAAGTGGGCAATAATAGGCTGTTTGGATATTAAAATAAAAGCAAAAAAGATGAAATATTAAATTAAGTATATCTTAGTAGCAATCTAAATATACCTTTAGCAAACTAAATATTATATTCGTAATGTATTACATGTCAATCTTTTGAATCTAACACTATGTTTCATTTACTTTATGAGCACATATTTTTGTTGAATCTATTTTCTCAAAATATCAGCATGTTGGTGCATGTTAAAAAAGATCTGAAAGGAATGGTATGTCACATACATTTATAAGTGGTATAGTACATTTCAAATGTTACTACATTGAGAGAAAAAAAGGCGAGGTGTGAGCAAAACAAATAAGTATTGGTTTCTAACTCTCCCTTATGCTCGGATATTCGAATAAGTTATATAATCTATACACTAGTGTTTCCCAACCACTGGTCCGCTACTTTCACTGGTTTTCGGAACTTTGACGCCAATCTGAAAACAATTTAAAATATGAAGTCCTTTTTAAGGTTATTTAAACCGCTCAATTACTTTCCTTAAATATAAGCCTAAATACACATAAACAAAGTGTATATATCGAAAGGAAACACATTAGTCATCTAATTTTGAAGTAATGAAATATTTTTTCACAATTTTCTCTATTTAGCAATTCTTTCGATGAATCACATCGCTGCGATGCCATCACAATCGAAGGAGATCGAGTGCCGCACGCTAACAAAATTGTCTTCTGATGTTACTCTTGTGATCCAGCCATAAAAATCAAATCATTGTCTAAATTATGGATATCTCTCGTTAACGAATATCCATCACTCTTTGTTATAAAGCTATCAAATTGTTGGTCATTTTTTTCCGACATCCTATTCACGTGAAAAAACTTTTGCAACAATGTCACTTATAAAAACCAAACAAAGAAATCGAAAGGATGTTAATACAGAGCCTTGTTTTGTAGAAACAAAAACCTGTAGTCACGTTTATTAAGAAATAAGCAGCAGCAAATGTCGCACTAACTAAACTATATATATATATATATGGTTGCAGCCAATCCGGGAAATATTTTTCCTTTTTCGCCTGTCAGGTGTAAAAGGTTGAGAAACACTGGCTTACGATTCTCATTGACATCGCTTCTGGAATCTACTCAAGATAGACTGCTGTACAAGGAGGCTTACATAAGTTCTTTGTCGAAGCAGTGGTTAATAATAAAGTGCTTAGGGCTTTCTTTCATAATATGCAATTCTTTGATATTTATTAAATTAAAAGAATATTTTCGAAGGGATGAAGCCTTTATTTTGCTCCATATATCTCATAAAAATGAATAATTTAATAAAAAAAAAAGAACTGTTCTACACAATGTGTTGATAACAACAAATTTCGACAAAAAGAAACTCTTTTCGTTGCATTATATTAAATAGATCTTGTTTTAATTTAATTTGTTACATTTTACGTGATTTAAATTAATTTATAGGATTTGAATTAATTTATTACATGTTACAAAAGTCCCTTTCTTTGTTAATAATGGCAAATCAATATTAAAATCATTTGACTCCAAAAACATTCTAAAAAGGTAAATATAAAAATAGGAAAGAAGTAGTTTGAAAATCTTGTCGTAAAAAATAAATAAAAATGGTTGCCTCGCAACTGTCTTAAAATTCTGAATAATTTTATTCATTTTAAGTCATTTCTTGATTCCCGATTACATATGATTTAAGGTAATACATCAATTGATAGGTAAATAAAATACTTAATTTTTATACGTATGTTTTATTTCAATCCAATAAAAAATGTAGGAGAAATTTATTATTTTAACACATTTTTGTGAAAATTAAGTTCATTACAGGTGAAAGCAAGCATCAAACATAAACGTAAAAACTTTTACCATAAAATTTTGAAAAGGAAAACTACACAAATTTACACATTGACGAAAACAATAACCTCTTTGGTGGCTGATAAAACAATACGCAACTTCGTGCGCTTTAAGTTCCGAGATTCCTGGTTATTAATTAACTATTTTATCGTGTAATTGTAAGCAAAGTAATCGGTAGAGATATTCATACTGAAAAAAATTCCTCACGAAGTAAATTTAAATAATCGATATTGTATTGATTACAATGGATTCAATCGACTTGATTTGAACAAACTGTAGTCTCCGTTACTCCATATCCCATAAAATCACTCATTCAATCAATCAATAAAAAGTCTTAGAACACAAACTCACTTCTATATGGAAACTGACACCTAATGAAAGTTTGAATCTTTTGCTTTTCTTTTAGCAGCTGTGTTGAGTCCGAGTACCTTGAACTGGATTTTTTGATTTGCGAGATGAATCAAAACAATCCGAATGTTGGGGAGTTTTTTTTTTTTTTTTTTATGCTTCAGTGGATATAAAAGTGAGAGCCGCTTTGTTGTGGCGATAGCAACAGATGGAATCACGTGAAATTAACATGCACTTTGTTGGCGCTCAGACAAGCTTTTCGAGCCTTATGAGCTTCGCCAAAACATATTTACCCTGAATAAACAAATATGACACATGCAAGATTTGGCTTGGATACAACCACGTGGAAAAGAATGAATTGTGCACCACTCTTAGTGAAACCCGTTTTTTTCTTTGTTTGTTTTAATCGCATACTTAATTTATTCAACCCAGTACGTTTAATAAATCTATTATTCTTGCAGGAAAGGATAGATTGTTTGATTGATTGGCTTTAAGGAATATAGAGCAACAAAGACTATTATCCCTTTTTAAATCTCTTAATTCAAAAGAATATTAAAAAGGATTATATTTATTTTTGTTTGTTTGTTAAATGTTTTGATTGATTTATTTATGGGGGATATGGAGCAACAAAAGCTGTTTATAAATCGCTTTCCAACTGCTTCTTTCTGTCTGACATAAACAAGATGTGGCTGTAAAATAACGATACTGAGGCTGTAAAACAATTTATTTTGATGTCATTCATGTTTACGTATTAGCACCTTCTATATAAACCCCTCCTCTATCCCTACAACGCTCCATGCGAATCTTCCATTTTTCGAAACAGTGTTGGAAGCCTTCCGTTAGCTCCTTCTAGACACGTGTCGCTCTCTTTCTCTTTCACAGCTTCAACGGATTCAAATCTTGCTCCTTTTAATACAGATTTCCTCTTAGTAAACGGATAGAAGTCGCATGGCTCAAGATTCTGAGAATAAAACGGATGGTTTAACACTAGGATGTTGTAGTTGGTTAGAAACCTCTTGACAGGCAATGTGGAATGAGTCGGAGCGTTGGTTTGGTGGGAAAATTTGCCGTACGGATTCTTTGTCAGTTCTTACAGTCTCAACAATCGTACCGAAGGTCAGATCAAATCAGATTGCTAATTTTTTCGATATTGTCATCTGTTTTTGACCTAGAAGGGTAACCCGACCTTGAATCATCTTCAACGTCTTCTCGGTCAACTTGAAAATGTTTAAATCTCTCAAAAACACATGAACGCGATGAACATTCATAGCCATATACTTCTTTTAATAAATTATCAGTAGCGGTTTTTCCAAGTTTCATGTGAAATTTCACCACAATTCGTTGCTCACTTTTCATCTTTTTGGCGAAACAAAATGTAACTCTAAGGCTACGGCTATACATATTTGTTTACAAATATGAGAGGTTCTGCATTCGAAACAGAAGACTTCATGCTAAACAGCTGTTGGTCACTGGCGTTTGGCGCATGCATACTTCTTCTCTAACAGCGTCAGTTTTGTTATTTAATAGCCACATCTCGTTAGTCCGCTAACCGAAGCTAAATACGCCACCTAATTTTGCAATAAAGTAACACACTTGAGCTGGCCTCCTCCTTTCCATATTCATTCATTCATTGATTATTTGTTAACGTGGCTCTCAGAATTAAAATTTTTATTCCCTTGTAATTCTAATTTTTTCAAAAACATGCCACTTTTAACTTAAATTTTAAAATACTTCATAGTGATTTGGGGCAAGGTAAAGATCAAAGCGATGTTCAATGGTTACAATCTGATACGGAGATTAAAAGATGAAAATCTTAGGTGTTCCTGCAAATCTACCAACCTATGGCGCTCGAGAGTAATGCAAAGCTATTAGCGATGGACCTCGTTATTTTGAGTCTTGGTCACGTGACGAAGACAACATCTGAGCTAGCATTCCACGCTCCTACGCCATTCTAACGTAAGGACATTGAACCTCTATAGAATTAAAGTGCATCAGTCGCTCTACGCTACGGGTTTGTAGTGGTATCAGGGCTCAAGGCCACGACTTGTTAGACGTAAACAACGTCGGCCGCGAGTTCACGATCATAACCACTTAGTTACTGCGGTTGCCGTTCATCAACCACACCACTCCAATGGGAGGAATTTAAGCCTCCATTCCCTCCACACAATGGGTTAGTGGAATCGGGACTCGAGCACGAGGCTGAGCTCAAACATTGCCACCCATGAGCTCGATGCGTAGGCACGTTGGTTAGCAAAGCTATAGTGAATTTCGACCCCAAACATTTGAAAATTTTTAATGTGTGAGTCACAAAAGGATGAACGTTCACTTAATAATTAAATTTTTTCGTTTAAGGTAAATTAATTACAAATAAAACGTCACTAAAATATAATGATTATTTTATAGCAGCAATATTTGAATAGCGAAGATGCAGAAGTTTTGAAACAATGTAATATTTTTGCGTGTAAAATTCGTATGTTACATTGTAAGAATTAAATAAAACTGCTAAACTCATTTTATTCTGAAAACTTACTTTATTCATAATGGATAACATCTTTCGTAAAGTACAAAAAAGTATCGATGTACGACTGAGGATTAAAGTCGCTTAGTATGGAAGTTCGGCGAGGAAGATACTCATATCGTTTCAGGCGTCGGTCTCTTCGAAAGAAGACTTGGGAGAAGAGGCCATGGCATCCTCCTTTTATCGGATATAGACGTCAATGGAAGAAGATATAGCTAGATTCTTTAAGATAACTCTGATGTACTCTGAGATAAAAATATGGCTGGGAAAGGAACGGGCGATTTGTTCGTAGAATGAGTTGATAGACTGTGTTTGTTTTATAAGCGTTACACTTAGAAGGATGTGTATGATTGTTCGTTAACGTCGTCCTGAGAAGCAGCACGATGGCTGTTGGCGACGGACCTCATTATTTTGAACCTCAGTCAAGTGACGAGGACGACACCTGAGCTGCCCCCTCTCCTAACTTTCACACCACGCCAACTCATGAGCATGACCACTCGATTACCGCGGTAGCGTTTAGTATACTATAAGGGCAACTTAGAGAAAAGAAGCTTTCTGTCATTATTTACAACATATTAAAGTAGTCTTTGCACTACAACAGATAGTTACAAAGATTTAATTATACTGCACTGAAAAAAAGTACTTATGTTTAAATTGGAACTAAAATTCTTAGCTATGAGAGAGAGAGAGAGATTGGTGTTTATTAAGTAACGTTTTGCGTCCTTGAATATATCTTTATAACTACTTATTCTTCCAAAAGTATTTCAAATTATAATTCTCCTTATGCATCATTAGTTTTTAAATTTATCGTCCACTGCAGAATGCTCAGATGTCCTTTTTTTCATTTCAACTTTTATCATTTTTATTCCGTGCTGCATGCTCTCTCTCTTACAGAAAACAATAGTTTTTCTTATCAGAGATACAAAACAAAACACTTAATTTTTAACAATCATTAAAACATTAGGGTTAAATTTTTTCAAACAATGGTGCTAAATTTAATCTCGTTAATCTGTATCATTGTACATCACATGATTGATATTTCTCACTCTTTTACGTTCGCAGGAGAATACAGAATGTTTTAAATATTATTTTATGCGTCTCTTTCACCCGTCTATCACAATATGGCCCCCTTAGAGCAACTCTTATAATTTCCATTAAGTTTTTGTATTTCTCTATTTAAGTATTAAATACCTAACATATTTCTCAATTAACAGTGAATCTTTCTTATAGTTATGTAGCTGCAGTAATTCAGTGGCCCTGGTCGCGAACTCCCGACAGGCGTTATTTTCGTCGAATCGTGGATTCGAGTCCTGATACCTCTTGAGACTTGTCGTGTAACGAGATTATTGGACATTAAATCTATCAGGGCTCCAAGTCCTCCGTTACGTTGTGCGGAAATTTGGTGAGGGAGGTGTCAACTCGGGAGTCTTCCTCGTCACCTGACCGAGGTTCAAAATTACGAGGTCTATCGCCGATAACCCTCGTGTGGCTCCTCAGTGCGGCGTCAAAAAACAATCACCCTTTCACTTGACTAGAAGTTATCACATCAGCCTAGAAGTTATGGTGCGAATGTGCTTTTAGCATTTTTTTTTTTTTTTTGCTTTCAATACTTAGATACACCTTATGTTTTTTTATGTGATTTGTTACTTTTCTCCTTCTTTTTCTGAAATAATGTTATCAGTATAATGACATAATTTTATTTCACCCTCTTCTTTTGAAATTTACGAATACAAATAGATCAGTGTATATTATCTGTAAAGATAACAAAAAGAAAATAATGTATTGATCTGAATAAATTATCAAAACAAAACTGATCTGAATAGAAATTATTGATTCAAGAAACGTAAATTTTTATGATTACCTTACGTAAGTAAAGTGAAAACAGGTAAATGGTTATGTAACTATGTTAGGATTACGTGTATCCTTCAAACAATGCATAATTCTATTTATATAATGATGATATTTAAATCGCAACTTTCTTTACTGCTTTTAGGGTGAATAATTATCAGGAGTTTATTCGCATAGATATGACACAAACTATTACAACAGACGCTATTTTTGCTTACCTTCCACCAAGGGCGTAGCCAGTAACTGATTTTGAAGTATGTCCAACATTAATTTATCAAACATTAATTAGTAATTGATTAAGTATTACTCTTTGTACGGTTCCCTTTGAAGGCAATAATTTTTAATATCTTAAAAGCATTGTTTTTGTAATAAAATTAAAACTAATTCATTTAACATAATAAAAACTGAAATAAATTAATTATTTTTAATATTATATAGCGGCCCAAACTCACATTGATACTACGAATGTAAATATAACTATAATGATGCAATTTTAACATGTAATTAAATTAAAATATTTTTTAAACATCGGAAAGCTCCAAAACAAGTAGTTAAATATGGGCAAAAATATTTTTAAAAATTGGAAGAAAAATGTAATTCCGCTAAAATCTTTATTATTTTTTGCTTATTCGGATGCACTTTTTTAGAATTCAAATACATAAAATAGTATAAATTTTAATACGGTTATAGAAATTCCATAGGAGATTAACATAACGTTCACGGAATCAAAGTAGCCGGTGTACGGAAGCCTTAAGTGTACAAATAATTAACTTTACCGACGGTCTGTACAGAACTGGAAAATAACTAAATGGTAATGAATGTTCAATTATGTTATGTTGGAAATATATATAATACACCCTTTTAGTGTTTTTAGCATAAATAATCGTCAGAAACTCCATTCAAGTAGTTATTATAAAAAATATAGCAACAGATTCTATTTTCGCTTACTTTCTAGTAAGGGCGTAGATAGAAATTTATTTTTCAATAAAATTTAAATTAAATAACTAACACATAGTAAGAACTAAAAATAAATCAGCTTAATTAATTCCAATATTACAGCATAAGTACACACTGATAATATAATTCTTTAAATGCGATTATAACGATGCAATTGCAATATGCAATTAAAACATTTTTACATATAAGTGTGTGCAAATAATTATTCTTGCAGACAGCCTGTATAGAACAGGAATATAATTAATTGGTAAATAATGTTTAATTATTTTATGTAAAAAAGGTATCTCTTCAATGGTTGAAATATATTCAAAGTTTGCAATTCATAGTGTCAATTGAGATGAAAATTTCAATTTTCAGTTTCTGTTTTCAAAATGGCAAAATATGTGTTACTGTTCTTTTTTCACATAAAATATAATTTTTTTCTGTGGGGGGTTGTCGTAGCCCTGTGACCATCCCTCTTGATTACCTCTTTACCCCTAAGCAGTGACTAATCTATTTTCGTGACTCGACAACGTCTCTTGTGAGTCCCATTACGTCTAAATGAGGGTTTTCAAGACCGAGTCATCAAGAAGGGGTTGGGTGAGGGAGAATGTACCCATTCCATCGTTTGGCACATTCCAACGGGACCCATCGATTTTCGTCTGCCCCGGTGTCGTTGACAGTGACTCTGGTAACAGAGAGAAACGTCACGCAAACCTCAACAAAAAAAAGGGGGTAGAGGTGTTCCACACAATAAAAGAAACCTTTGTCAACACTTCAAATATACCTGAAGAAAGGAACCGAGTAAGATGTTGACACGGTTCGGCAGCTTCGCACAAAGACCGTCTTTTAATTCCGTGCGAAAGCAAGTTTTGCCAATAGAAATCTTATTCTTTGCGAACATTGTAATAAAGGGGTCTCTATAATGATATTGATCAAATGACTGTAATGGTTATGAAAATTCCAATTGCAGTTATTCAACGAATTATTTATTGAAAAAATGTATAATACAAAGTTCAACATAAGAAATAAAATAACATTTTTTTTTGGACAATGAAAATTAATTTTTATTGATTTCTTTGGTAATGTTAAAACAAAATTTTTAAGTCAGTATAGTAGTGTATACGTACGTATGTTCATTTATGCGTTTTACGAGTAGAGTTTATAGAGTCCCCTTCCCCTTAACGGTAAATATAACGGAGCCTCTAATACCATATTGCAGGGAGATGATTATTTGTTATTAAGTTTTTTTCTTCTTCTTTTATTTAATTTTCTTAAGAAATTATTAAGAACCGCTAATTTGAACATTTTTTTTTTCATACACGAGGAGGCACTTTCCCTCACCAATGAGGTATTGATGATCATTCTTTCGAAAATAGAATTTATTTTAAATTTAAGTCCTATTACATATGTCCATAAAGAAGCGCAAGAACCACAAACTCTAACACCCGCTCATTTCTTGTTTCCAGGACAGGAAAATATTTCTCATCCAGTACATTTCGCCGAAATTTTCAGCATTGCGCCATCGAACAATGAAAAAAAAAATTAATAGGAAGAAAATTAAATCAAATACCCTCTTGAGACAAATTTGGAAAAGGTGGAAGAAAAATTATCGTTTCAAATCTGCGATTTACGCATGATTTTTTTTAAATCCCTCAGCTGAAAGGAATCTTGAAAGGGGTGAGGTTGCAGGGGTCAACGAAATGAAAATTATTGTGGTATATTGGAATTATAGAAGTTTATAAAGGTAGAAATGGATATGTAAGTTCGCGGTTTGGTTCATACTGATAGGTTGATTTTATTAACGTCGCACTAGAAGCAACATAAGGGCCATTAGCGACGGACCTCGTAATTTTGAATCTCGATCAAGTGATGAGAACGACACCTGAGCTGCCACGCCGCTCTCCAAACTACCCCACCACAACAACAGAAAGACTTTGGGTTCGCACTGCTCAAGAATGTTAATGAAGGTCAAATCAACTAATTTATCCTTTTGAAATTTTGAAGTTTGCGCTATTAATTGTGTTTGTGATATCGTAATTTGTTGTGAAATTTTAATATTGCTAAATATATTTAGTATTTTAATTTATTGAATTTATTTAAACTTTCATTTGTATATTGACATGTGAAGTTAGTGTATTCTAAACAGAGTACAGGTGGGATGCGTCTCAGCTCCTTATTTAGTAATACAAAGGGCGCTGGAGTGCCTTCGGGGTCGCCACGTTCTCATAGTGCTCTCAGAAGAAAATATTCGATGCTTTATTTTTCGTCGTATTGCGTGTACATAACGCTAGCGGGCTTTCCAGCGCATTATGTTTGTTCCTGTTTATTATAATGTTCGTATATATATATATATATATATATATATATATATATATATATATATATTCTCGTTACCATTATAAGAGTGGTGTATAGATTTCAGAGCAGGTTTCCTAAGATATCTTTCTATTTTACTTTTATTATTGAAAATATTTAGTAATGATTTTTTTTATGTTGTGAAGTTTGATTTAGATATTTAATTAGATAGACTTAGATAGCTTAGATTTGATAAGCATCTTTTAAATATAGTTAAAAAAATTTATTGCAAACTGTGTACACCTAACAATAAAAAACTACATTTATTGAACTGAGATTGATCATTTCAGATTCTTCCATTTAGCACGTTTAACTATTTCGCTGTAATAGCGCCGACTGATTTTCTATAAACAAACCCTTTATTTATATACGTTGACCATATCGTCAACCAATTCTCATTATCTACACGCTATTTATCCATTTCGTATATATGGCTGCTCTAAAGCGCATTTCCTATGCAAATTTGGTAAAAAAATTATGTGTTTTCTTCGAATCGCATTATTCAGATATTTCTGCCTCAGTGAACAGCTCATTATCGTTTTTTGGAATATCATTTGTTTTAGGGGCGAAGTTTGAAGCCAAGGTTGGCTAACTATTGAATGAATGAATATAAAAGATTTATTTGCTCTAGGAATTTTTTTAGCTGTTTTGTTTTGAATGGTTTTCCGGGAAATGAAACCGAGGTTTAAAAAACATTGTTTCTTTAAAAATTTATGTTGATAAAATCTGTTTCTTTTCTGGGCTTCTTTTAGTAACTACTGCTTTTTGAAGATTCAGATTCCAATGTAGAGCGCACACACACACACACACACACACACACACACACACACACACACATATATTAAACAGAAGAGAGAGCGGATATATATATATTTATACATTTTTAGCTTGTAATTTTACAAAAACAAATAATTTATTGGATTTAATATCGGCACGTTAATATATTACAAAATTAAATTTGTTTTTAAGGCTCTGTTTACCAACTAATTTTAATCCAAAAATATAATGTAAGTCATATAGAATTTCCAGTTATTTGTTAAAACTTGACTTGATTATAAAATTTATTTAAATATAATATCCAAAAAGCTGTAAAAAATAATTGTACTAGACTGTAATTGGAAATACGACACTTAATTGCGAAGTGATGCCTCATAACTTATTTATTTATAATCCGATTTTCACAATTCTTGCATCTTTTTTGTACTGCTGAGTTCACTTTTCTGTATAGTCAACATCTCTTTCTTCACATTTGCTCCTACGCGTAACTAGTCGGGCTAATCCGCTGGAAAAGATTTAGGTTGTTGTTGTCGACATCATTCTTTAATGTCCCTCAAGGTACTCTTTCATCTTTGAAGAGGTGAAAGTTGCAAGGGGTCAGTGTAATGACACCTCTTCAACCTCAGTTCCATGTGAGTCGCCATCACTCTTCTTCAGATTTCAGCATACCAATACTATCTAGCAACAAAGGAAATAAATCCGTTACATAGATGACACATGTAGCTTTTAGATACAAGACGACTGAAAAACGTGTTTCAACTAAAAAGATGTTATGACCATAAAGCCAATACTTTTCAGTCAAGTTTAGTACTTTTGTTGTAGAAAATTCATTCATTCAGTTAATGCAAATTTTTGTGCTCACCCGTTTTTTATTATGTATCGTTAAAAGTTAGTGACACCCAAGTTACAGGCATTTTTTATTCTAACACTTAAACTTCAAAATCCGATCAGCATTACATGGGAGTGTAGGAAACGAATATACATTATACACAAAGCCTATTAGATAGATAAAAAATTTTTAACAAGAATGAGGGGAATATTAAAATAGTTGCTTTTGGTATATATGTGATATTATACTACGGAATCGGTTTTCTTCAACAACAACAAAAAAAAAAAAAATGATACACCACTTAAATATAAAGCATATTTTTTATAATTTTTTTTTTTTACTTTTGTTATTTTTTTAATTATTTGTACTTTTATACTTGAATCTTTAGAATGACCTTTGAAACTTTTTACTTTATTGTTTTGGTTGTATTTTTATGTCAATGCGAGTGTGGAAAGTTTTTCATTTCTCCCTTTCTCCCATTAAAAAAAATACAAGTTGAGGGCACAGTGAACTGACCTGGTCAAGGCAATGACTCATCTGAAAGGATTTTCTTTCAAAAGACTCGGTTGCCCATGCGAAAAACAGAGTTTTACACGCTCTCTAATTCACTACGCTTAATGAAAGAGGAAAGAAATAAATGCCATTGTTTGGCATTTTATTGTGTTTATGACTTTTCCCATTCTTTTTTTTTATCTACCGCTGATTCGCATTTTTCATTAATGTGTAGGTTCAGACTGTGAGGACTGACATGCTATATGATTGCGAAATATTTCGTGAAACTGGCAGATATTAAAATTATTCGTGTTCTGTATTGTGAAAATCGTAATTATCTAAATGTATTTTTTGTCGCAGAAAGGTGTTCATTGATCAATGCGGTAAGAAAGATTTTTTAAGTAAAACATGTTTTATGTCAACAACTACGAAACTTCTCATCATAATTATCTCTCAAATTCTCACCATAATTATAATCGTGCGATTTCTTTTAATATTTTTATTTCAATACACCGAAGGAGAATATTGTGAATCAAAGATTGTGTAACGTCATTAGTCACATGATAGATGCAATCAAGTGCTTCCCGGCAATCAGTTCATGTGCCGCACTGTTGCCAACTTTTGCTTTGAACAAAAATTTTGTTTCAACAAAAAGTATTTTTTTCCAACAAAATTCACAAAACATAAGAAAAAAAGTATTTGATTTAAAAATATTTATATTGGTAAGAAAAAGAGGTAAAAAGAAATGATTTATCTTTGATTTAAAATAGATTTAGGAAGATTTTAGAACTAGGACATCATTACCAAATTATTAAATATGAAAATGAATATGGAATTAAACAAGTACAACTACAAACATTAGATTGTTGTTAGCTTTCATTTCAGCGGAGGGCACCTGAGTGTATGTATCAAGCGAATTAAACCCATTAAGTCATTTATGTGACTTATGTGTGAGCTTAAAGGAATGGAAAACATTAAAAAATTGGTTAAATTAAATAATTTTATAATTTGTTCAAGGAAAAAATTGGGAATGATCGTAACACAGTTAATTTTTAAAACTCTTTTCTTAAAATTAGAAATTTAGTTTTCTAGTTACACCCCTTCTTAGTTGAAAATTCGTCATTAAAATATATTGTATTTTTTCTGTATAAACTATTATCTGGGTTTTTTTTTTAGCCAGGCAATATTTTAACATTTGCTTTTTTTAAAACTGTGAGGAATTTTTTTTTTTTTTAAAAAAAAGGAAATGTACTGAAAGGTGAGAAAATGATAATGCGAGAATTTTCTGAAAATTAAGTTGAAGAGAGGAATGCCATTCCATGTGCATTAACTTCCTCTTCAGTATTTCTTGCTTTGAGAATAATTCATTAAACATTTATGTTTCGATCTTATCATTATCATCTCACGTGCAAGCCCATAATCTCTTCATTATATTTCTAACACTTGACTAACCATTATCAATATCACTTTCAAAATCATCATCAATATCATTTTTAATCATCAATATCACTTTCAAAGTTCCCTATTGCTACCTTTAAAGTCATTTTTTTATCTCAAAATTTATGTCTGCTCTATTTTTACAAACTATTTCTTGCGCCCTTGTTAATCACGAGCCCCCACCTCCTCAACTTATGACGAAAAATGCTATCTTCCTCACCAAACTGTCGTAGGTTCAGATCCCAGTTCTATCATAAGCCATATTGTGTAATGACTGTGTCTATTACATATTCATATGGAAATGCCATAATTGCTTCACGTTAAATGTGAATGGATTTCAAAGTCACGTGACAAGATTTGGACGTTTGCTTGGAAACTTCTGCTCTATTATTGCTATCATCCCTGATTATTACACAAAATTATCAAGTCTCTCCTGGCAATAATCAATCGTATTGCTTCAATTAAACTCATTTCCGGGACTTGATTTTTTTTTCCTAGTCCAGTTCGTACAGGAAGGATCAATTAGTTGCTGGCTCTGTCAACAAATTTTCCAAATAATGGTTTCTCTAAATTTAAACAAGAGATCAAAAAAGAAAGCTCTGAAGTTTCAAGATCTTAAAAAGAAACATGTCTACGCTAAATTACAATACGAGGTAATATGTCTTTCATAAATTTTATTGAAATATATATTCAAACAATATATGTGTGCTTCTTATCATTGTTTTTTCCACTATTTTCTTATCTTTTAGGAACAAAATATATTTTTTTTACTGTAAATAAAATTAAGTTTCCAACTTTCAGACTATTCCTGACTTTACTGTATCTTCTTAAAAATTTTCGTTGAAAAATTTCAAAATTCAGTCTGAAGCAAAATCTATCGGTCAGATCAAACCGAGAGAATGTTATTAAGACACTTTCCCTGACACAGTTAACATTAGTTAAACAAATACAATCATTGGTCGATTGTGTTAACATTTTTCATTTGTTAAAAATTGTATTTTTAAGCAAAACATGTCAACATCAATCATTTTCTGTATTCACTTTGAGATTGCAATCTGAAACAAATTTAAATTTTAATTCTACTATATTTTATTTCGTTTTACGAGGGTGTTTCCCAAAGTATCTGTGTTTACAGATAAATGTTACCGATATGTGCTGCCATCTTTTAAACGACGCAAAAACAAATATGACTCTGCTTCATAGGTTAATTCTGATTTGACAGCCATTATCTGCTTAATAAAAGTTTGATTGCTACTGAGGTCGAGTTGTCGTCATCATTTTGGCTCCATCGAATGAGACCTGTATTTCTCATTATACACTTGAACCAAGCAACAATAAAAACAATGGGTTACTTCCGGTGGATATGCTCCTTAGAAGGCGAAGACGTCTTGAAAAGTATTGGCGTCAATTTTTTGGGAACCTATGAACTCTTCATATTCTCATGGACTTCTAAGAAAAAGATAAAATGATGATTGGATACGTTTGGAGGACAAGGAGTTTTTCCATTTCCTATTCTTGATATGAATATTTTCTAAATCGCTCTCGTAAAAAAATAGTGGGCCGCGGTAGCCTAGTGGTCAAGGTCGTGGACTAGCGACCGGCGGTTTTCGTTCAGTCACGGGTTCGATCCTTGGCCGCCAAAGATCCGCCGTGTAGCCGGGGCTGATGCACATCAAATCTGTCGGGGCCCAAAGTCCTCCCGTTGGCGTGGTGTGGATGTTAGGAGAGGGGGGTACCAGATCAGGTGTCGTCCTCGTCACTTGACCGTGGTTCAAAATCACGAGGACCGTCGCCAACAGTCCTCGTGTTGCTTCTAGTGCGACGTTAATATAAACTAAACTAAACTCGTAAAAAAATAAGTAAATTAAGCTGATCTCCGTGGATAGTTCTATAATAACACTAGAGTCGGCCAATAAAACCTTAGAAATTTCAAGAGATGACGCTTGTAGCATTACAAATAGTTTGTTTTTAGTAAGCATCATGATTCACTAGACAGTTGCCAAATTTTCAATTATTCGTATTCGTGATTATGGCGCCTTTCGCACCTCAAAGAATTTTATCATAACTTTTTTGGCCTATGAGACAAATTTCGCCTTTTTTTTTTTTTTTTTTTTTTGGAAAAGATTCGCTGGAAGTAACCCAACGTTTTGATTTTTGCTTGATTTTCGATGCATAATGATGAATCCCATTGACGGTGATAACTCGATGTAGCATCAAATTTTGATTTGGCAGCAGATGACTACCAAATCAAAACTAACTTATGAATCAGTGTCAAATTTGTTAAGGCTTCGTTTAACAGATGGCAGCACTCAGTGATAACAGCAATTTATATTCATATTGTCTTCAAATACAAGATTTTTTTCTCATTTTATTCTACACTTTTAGTACAATGTGCCTCGGTTAAAGAATAACCATTAGGAAATAAAACGCTTACGAATCAGAAACGTTGAAATTATTCATACCGGCATATCAATGTCAATCAGTTCAAAGTATAGAACACCCTTTTTACGTATATCGAGAAGATTTGCACTTAAAAAAGTACGTCGTTCTGATAAACATCTTTCCTTTATCTGTTCGATTTTTGAAATCTTTTGTTTTGTACACACGGTACAGATTGTAATCAGGTTAAAAATAAACCTTACTTTGGATGGAATTTCACGCCAATCTTGGAAATAATGTTCGATTTAGAGAGCCAATCAGTAATCAAAGAGAATGTAAAGTAAGAGAGAGAATCATTATCGCACTTCTCCGATAGATTTGTCGCTCATCGAAAGGAATGACGAATTTATTTCAGATAAAGACACGATAAAGGGTGTATTTTATTCCGGTACTTTACTTTATTGGACACCTGCGGTTGATTAACAGGTGTTTCGTGTCAGCTCTGGATCAGGTGAGCTAAGTTCTGGTTATGAAAGAATTATCCACACTGTTAAAAAATTTAATGTTATTGTTTGTATTGTATTTGTCTAACGCATATATTTAATATAAGAACATGGTTAATTTATAAGGCCCATACATTTTGTTTTTATATTTATTTTTATGATTTTTTCTCGTATTTTTAGAATTTGATAATAATTATGAAATGATTGTATAAAGTTGTTGCAAAGCGTAGAGTGGAAAATTTTATGTAGTCAAATGTTTGAAATACCTATTTAATATTAAGAGGTAAAAAAAAAAAATTTAACTTCCCCAACTCGGAATGTTTAAATAAAACTATGAGAAATTTGAAATTTAGGGTAATTTTGTGATGTGAAATCAGTTGCGCGAAATAATGGCAACTGTATTGAAAATATTCTTTTTTAGAAGTAGGTTAATTATGTTAAGTAGGTCAATTAATTAGTCTTTTAACATTAAAATTTGGCTTCTTTTGAGCATTTAACAATATTAACTTTGTCGAATGATATGAATTGAAAAAATTATTAAAAGATATCCTTTTTTGACGATTGTACATTCGTTTCTGGATAATTAACTCGCTCTTAAAAGCTTGATAATGTATTTATTTCGAGTTTACAGAAATCTGGGATTTCTTTTACTCGGTATGAGTAATGTTATATGATTCGAGAGAAGAAAAAGTCATAAAAGAGTCGCGACGGTAGAGTTCTCGTATGAACGAGAAGGGAAGACAACTCACTCTTAACTTTTATCTCAGTTATTTTACCTCAGATCAGAAGTGCGAAATATATTGTCTGAAGTTGATAGTGTAATTAATTCTATGAGAACGTAAAAAAATAAAACCTGAAAAAAAATTGCATATAGTTTTTAATTATTTGGTTATGTATGTGTATATCTAGTTTAATAGATATGTGTACAGCTAATTTGAGTTCGTATAAAAATTATAATCTAAGACAATTCGTTTCCGGTATTTCTAAGTTTAGAAACAAAATGTGAATTAAATTTTTATTAATGAGAATATTTGTATGAATTGGTACTTCAGAGATTTAGTAACAATAATTAATTATCAAACATAACTGTAATAAGCTGTATATTCTTTCAATAAGCACAAACAAAAGAAATTCTTTGTGAAAATAATTATTATAATCTATCTAGATTTTTTTTAAATGCCTCCCAAAAATTTTTGAGTAATTTTTTTGTAGCTTTAAATATCTTTTTACCTTAATGATTTCATCTTTCCAGAAGAAAAAATGAATTATTATTTGGAATTCGTATGATTTATTTTCAGAATAATCTTGTATTTTTAAAAACTATTTCTTTATTATTTAAACTATTTTATAATGAAATTTTTTCGGCTTCCGAATTTATTCATATAAAATTTCGAATTTATATTTTTGAAAGCAGTGAGATTAAATTAACCAGCCAAACACTCACGGCTCTTAACTCGGATACAGTTAACTTCAATTTCTCTTTAACTATCTTAACTGTCTTTTAATGGGAAAATCTTTCGGTGTCGACATGATTCTCACTTGAGTAATAAAAAGGCCGTGTAAGATCGCTTATTTACCCACTTTATTCTAACAATCTTCCTTGCGCGATTAACTTCTACAATCGCTGGAAGAATTCCAAAGTGTTTCAGAAGAAAAAAAATGGTGATGGAACAGACTATGTAAGAACACATTTCTTTCATTGTTTGTTCTAAATATTTTTAATTAATTGTTCCTTCATAGCTGTAGAAGTATTTGTATCATGGTAAATGCGAATTTCTCAAAAAAATATTGCAATGGTTTCAGAAAAATAAAAATTGCTTCATAATGTCTGCAATGTTTTTTCGAATACTTTCTCGAAAAGAAGCATTATCCCTATTAGACACTAGCATCTCTCTAAATGAGTTTTAGTGAATAAAACATTAGTATCAAATTTATTAAGCCAAAAAGATTAATAGAATATAAGGTCTTTTTTTAAAATGAGTAATAGTTTAATACACACACATAATATAAAATATCTGGATTTTATAAGCATGCTTAAAATTTTATTATAGTTTTTTATTAGTTTCTCCGTTTCTTTAGAGATGCCTTCATTTAGCACGTGATTTTGAACATGATCGTATTCTTTTATTATTATAATCTTATTCTGGCTTTTGCTATTTCAATTTTTTTTCTCGATTCCACCCATTTCTTTCTTATTTATAATGCGTTTCATATTTTATCTATAATATTTTAATGTCAAGTGATCTTTCAGATTTTTGTGTGTATTAAAAAGAAAAGTTATTTATTAAATATCTCTAAATTTAAAGAATTTATGAATCTGTTATAATTATATAATCTTTCGTTAATATCAGGTGATTTCTTTCTGTCTTAAAAACATCCACTTTAAAACTATATGGACGCTCGATAATCAGGCAAAATTGTTAATCTGGTGTGATTGGGTACCTGATCTTCTGGATTAAAGAGAGCTTACTGTATCACTCATTTTGATAATGCCATATCTTGTATTACTTTCATTTTCATATATATTTCAGTAAATAACAGGTAGAAGCATAACGAAGAATATTTGAAATGATTCGTTTAAAATTTAGTATTTACAGTAACTTTAATCATCATAATGCTTCGTAAAAAATTTATGCTAATCAATATTTGGATTCAATGACAATGCATCAAAATGGTTTGCTGCCAGTTATTCGAGTTAGAAACTTGTGTTTTGATTAATTCTGGTCAATATTCGGTTGAATTCGAAAGATTGATCGCTGTTGAAGATCTTAAAAGTTTTTTTTAATAGCAATCATAAATTTATTTTTAAATGTAATTTCATATATTAATTTTTATAATGCCATTAAATAGAAAAAATGCCTTGCCTAATATTAATAATAGCAAATTGTTATAATAATTATCATGAATTATTGTAATAAAAATTCTATGCAAAATTTTGCAAAGAAGAGATTTAGCCATCTAAGATGAGCTTTTTCTTATAATTATTATTAAATTACTCAAATAAATATAAGAATTAAAGTAAACGATGAAATATTGAGAAGTGGACAATTGTAAACTTTTCTGTAAACTTTAATATTAAAATTAAAAGAAACGATAAGTTATAAAATTGAATATTATATCAGCTACATGTGATCAAAATTGATGCAAACGATAAATTATTAAATTGAATATATTTAAGCTATATATAATTGAAAGTGAAGCAAACGATAAAAAAAAGGAAAAGTGATCTGGTATGCCAAAAGTGATCCACCAAAAACGATAGTTCCTCAAGTGGCTAAAAAATAATGGCGTCCAATCTTTAAATTCTGAATATTGTTATTTATTTTCAGTCATATTTTGATTCTAGTTTACATATGATTTAAAGTAATACATAAATCGATAAGTAAATAAAATACTAAATTTTGATATTTGTTTCACTTTTTATTTTCTCCAATAAAAATATTGGGGGAAATGTATTATACAAATTTTTGAAAATTGAGTTTATTAGTGGTGAAAGCAGGTATCAGACATATATTACATATGTTTTATTTCCATCCAATAAAAAATTCAGGAGAAATTTATTATGACGTATTTTTGAAAATTAAATGTGTTACTGGTGAAAGCAGACATAAAAAATATAAGCAAAAAAAAAGATAAATTTTGAAAAGTGGTCAGGTACGACATTTATAGAGTATAGAAAACAATAGCCCCATGATTGGCTAATAAGTAAGTTTTTACTTAATAGTTAAAAATTGCCTGATGACGAAAAATGTTCGAGCTAAAAAATACTTAAAGCGGTGCAACAAAAACCGGTGCATAACAGAGCTCAGTCATCTTTAGTACTTTCCTTTATTGCATCACTCTTTGGGAAATAGACCTCTGACATGATTACATTTAAGCAACCAACTCTACTTTCGAACTAAAAACAAGTTTCAGGTTACATTTCGTTAACCATGGAATTGTCTTGTCCAATCCCCATTTGGGTGTTAAAATGCAACGACGGTATCGCAAAGCGAATAGCTTCCGCATCTCTCAGCTGAGAGGGAAATTTATCGATTGATCGAAAGATTCTGGGGAAGTGTGTCACTTTTCGAGCTTTTTGCAAGGAAACAGTAATCTACACTTCCGGTACTCATTCTTCTTCCATTTCCTTGTTTTAGGCCGGCAATTAGCGTTCAAGGATAACTTCCTCAAAATATACCTGAGAGAAGACGTGATCTCATTCGATGGTTCCGATTTACTCTTGTCCGAGGTGTCATAACCGAATCGAGGTTAGTTATGCAAAAACTAGTTCGTTGGTAAAACTTTCACTGCGATTTTTGCTCTCTTCATTCGACCGACTTTTAGATTCACCGTGATCTTCTAGACTTTTGACGGAAGAATGTTGGGAGAATTAATGAATCTGTTTGAAAAGAGTCAATGTTTACAAACAAAGTAATTTTGTTCGTTTGATTATTTTTCAGTAATCGAAGAAAAAGATATTTTTTTTAGTATTGAATATTCTACTGAACTGAGTGACCGCGGCAGTTTTGTGATATGGTCACGAACTCGCGGCCGGTGTAGCTTCCGTCAAGTTGTGGGTTCAAGCACTAATGCCACCTAAGACCCGCCATGTAGCGGGGATGATGCATGTTAAGTCTGGTCAAGGTCCCAAGTCCTTCCGTGGCGTGGCGTGAAGCTTAGAGAGGGATGGGCTAGTTTGAGTATCTTTTTCTTGATCGAGATTCAAAATTACGAGGTCCGTCGTCAATAACCTAATGTTGCCTTTAAGTGCGATGCTAATTGATATTTATTTTGAATTCGAGAACTTAACAAAAACGGATGACGCATATTAAAAAAATTAACAAAACTAATTTTAATTCTTTTTCTCTTTTTAAACTTAATAAGCGTGCGCTGGCGTTCGGTACATTTGATCATGAACGAATTCGGAAGCATTAATTATACCTTTTTAACAATCTACAATATGAAAACTACGAACTGCTAACTAACAATTTGCTCTTCATGCTTTCGTTTTTCTTTTACCTCTTATCGCATAATCGCAAAATTATAAATAAATCACTTGCATTCACGAATCAGTTATTGCATAAAGATGCCTAATCAGGTACCTTTAACAATACGAAGCAAACTTTTACCTCGACTGAGCCAGATACATATTTAAAAAAAATATTGTTCGTTTATCAAAACTTTCATATTAAAATCTTTATTTTAACGGCATATGATTTTATTTAATTTCCCCCTCAATCAAGAGGTCCCATCACCAAAGCCCTCGTGTCACTTCTGTGTGCGACGTGAGTAAACGATCAAGCAACCTCTTAATCAAATGAACAGGAACATTTTTGCTCCATTTCCAAACATGTAAATAAATGGTAAAATACAAGAAAGCATTGAAACAAGTGATAAGGATTTCGCATATTCTAACCCACAAAATGCTCTCTGGTGCTTTGTCGTCATTTTCAGGCATGTGAAATAGAAAATAAACAGTTTCTTTTTAGTTAAGATTAAACGTGGAAACAAACTCGCGCTCATCTGGTGCCTTGTACAAATGAGTAAATGTGTGAAAATAACAGCATACCTACCTTTCCTTATTAAAGCTGAAGAGTGCAAAAAGTATTTTTTTTTTTCAGTTATGTAATTTTCAGAGCTGATGATTATTTTGTAATCACTCTGTGTTATCAATAATTCTTTTCAAAATGGTGTTAATAATGTGATAAAGACATAATTGTATCAGAACTGTTTGTGATGCATGCAAAGTATATCACACTTCTATTTTATCAAATTTTTAAAAGTTGAATCATGACATTGAGTAATGTCAGAAACATTATACAAAAAGCTTCCTGATTATTCTAACTTGATACTTGAAAAATTATTTCTTATGCAACTATTTTTGTACACAACAGAATCAGTGTCACGTTGTCGTAATAAAGAAAGGTACTAAAAACGAACTGTACAATTTTGAACTATGATCAAGTACTACACAAAGAAATCGTTTGAATTAGGATTTTAATCATGTTCGTAATTAAATTGAGGTGATTTTCAAATATATCATAATGCATCAACTTAAAAACTGTTTACGTTGGTATTGTTTAATAACTCTGTACACACAAGAATATTCATAACAACACTGACAAAAGTGAACTTTACGAGTATGTTCGAGATAAATCGAACAATAAAGCGGTAAGGTATGCTATTTTTAAATGTTTTCTTTCATCTTCACTGAAATGGAGCCCGAGGACTTAACAGTTTCATTTAAGTTTTACAAACAGTATTATTCTATACATTAAATATTGTTGGAATTAAGACTTCCAACTCCTGACCTTCTGATCATTAAGCCGAGAGACTGTCTCATTACGCTATCCCTCTCCTTCTTCAGAAATGAATTATCCCAACAACTGAACATTAAGTTCACATTATGACTTAGTTGACATAGTTTTGTTGAGTGGAAATCTTTTCATAGTGTTGCAGACTGTTTAGAAATGTGATTTTTTTTCTTGTTTTCATTTCTTTATCATTGTTTGGTACCTTTTAAAGCGGCCACGGATATGCTAGTCCGTTAACTGC